>CAUYRH010028807.1:0-154428 GCA_963574655.1 Perodicticus potto | reverse complement strand
AAGCTGTCACCCTGGATAGAGTGCCGTGGCATCACAGCTCACAGCAACCTCCAACTCCTGGGCTCAAGCGAGTCTCTTGCCTCCACCTCCCAAGTAGCTGGGACTATAGGCACCCGCCACAATGTCCAGCCATTTTTTGGTTGAAGCTGTCATTGTTTGGCGGGCCCAGGCTGGATTCGAACTCGCCAGCTCAGGTGTATGTGGCTGGCGCCTTAGCCCGTTGAACCACAGGCGCCGAGCCCTTACTCACTTTTGAACACTTACAGCACCTGCCTTTGCACCATTAAAATGAACATCAAAGGTTTTTCTCTCACCATACTTTCTTCTTTCTAAAACTGCTTACTTAGCTCAGCACTCATAGCTCAGTGGTTATGGAGCAGGCCACATACCCTGGGGCAAGTGGGTTCGAACCCAGCCTGGGCCTGCTAAACAACAATGACAACTACAACAAAAAATAGCCGGGTGTTGTGGCGTGCATCTATAGTCCCAGCTACTTGGGAGGCTGAGGCAAGAGAATCACTTAAGCCCAAGAGTTAGAGGTTGCTGTGAGCTATGACACTATGGCACTCTACCAAGGGCAACATAGCGAGACTGTCTCAAAAAAAATCAATTTTAAAAATTAAAAAAAACAAAACTGCCTACTTGTTCAAATAACAGTACTCACTGTGGAACGATGCTCTCAGCTTCACCCTGTCCCAGTTGCCATTCCCACCATGGTGGGCTAGGAATGTTTACTGCACGCCATGCAGATTTTACACTGCAGTGCAGATAAAATTGACACACATTATCTACATTTTCCAAGTCCCTACAGGTAATTCTATCCCTATTATAATCACACTTATTATGCCTTACTATGTGCTAGGAACCTAAATGCACTGCATTTACTAAACTACCTTAATCCCCATGGCAACTTAAGAGGTAGAGACCATTATGATCCTTAGCTTACACATATGAGAAAAGTGAGGCCCAGAGAGTTTAAATAACTTTAAGTCACACAGCTAGTAAACGGCAGAACTGGGATTCAAACACAGAGAATCTGGTCTCAGGGCCTATATTCTGACACTCTGTTTTTAGAAAGCAGGTGAGAAAAGGAGTATCATAGAGATAATTTGCTCTACTATATTTTTAAGTCTATTATTTACAAACTATAGTATCTTGCTATTAATAATCAATTATTTAGACTGCATTTTACAAATTGATATGGGGGGGGCTCTCTAGATATGTGCTTAACTCCCTGAACACAAGAACCTAAGACAATGTCTTAAATGAACCTGAATGTCTAACAGTTTGGGTTTTGTTTTGAGACAGATTCTCACTCTTGCCCTGAGTACAGCGCTGTGGCGTTACAGCTCACAGCAACCTGACACTCTTGAGCTCAAGCAATCCTCTTGCCTTAGCCTCCCAGGTCACTAGGACAACAGGTGCCCACCATGATGCCCAGCTAGTTTTTTAGTAGAGACGGGGTCTCACCCTTGCTCAGGCTGATCTGGAATTCCTGAGCTCAAGCAATCTACCTGCCTCAGACTCCCAGAGGGCTGGGATTACAGGTGTGAGCCACCGCACCAGCCTCAATACCTATCTGAATATCAGTTTAAATTAGTGAAAATGGTTTGAGAATTTGCTTTCCTATTAAACATTTGGAAAGTAAAAACCTTGCTTTCCCATTGCTTTATTTTCAGTAATATTTTATTGTAACTTTCTCCCCTGTATTTGTATCAGATCGCAAGTTTCTATGGAATGAAAACAGAATATACACAATGTTCATTTTCAATGACTCAAAACTCTCAAACCCTGATGTTTCCTGAGGAAAAATAAAAACCCAAATCCAATACCTGGCCCAAATTTACAGTGAATGTGGGAGACCCTAAGACAGAGTTTCAGACTGCTGCTGTAAAAACTGCTGCTTTCTCTAGTGAGGAAGGAACACTGGTTTGAAAAATTATTTAAAATTTACTAGAAGTTAGAAGCACCTCAGATGTAAAATCACGTATTATGTAAAAGATACTTTCAGCCAGCCCCATATGCCGGAGGTGGCGGGTTCAAACCCAGCCCTGGCCCCCCAAAAAAGGGAAAACAATCTACATTATTGTGTGGCGCCTGTGGCTCAAGGAGTAGGGCACTGGCCCCATATACCGGAGGTGGCAGGTTCAAACCCAGCCCCGGCCAAAAAACTGCAAAAAAATAGATACTTTCAAGGTGAATTTAGTTTTCAGAGCTTCACACGAACTAATTCAGCCTCGTAAATGTCTTTCTCCCTCTCACAGAAGGTATCAATAGTAGAAAAATGTTGTATGAATGTAATTTACATAGCTTAATGAAAGACATTCAAAAGGTATATCAGAATTAAATGCACAGAAAATTAAACCAAATAAAATTTTGTTAGAAGAAAACAGTTTCACTCACTGTATGTTATCTTCTGAAAGTAACTCACACTAGGTCAATTTTTAATCTAATTTAATTCACCTAAAAAAAGTGTGCTTGCATTATCTAAAGGTTCTATTTTAACTTCTATAAAATGTTTAAAGTCAAATAATGCCATCTACAGGGGACCTTGAGAACGACAGTCTATCGCTACAGCCCAAACACTTACAATTTAAATACATCTATAAGTGAGTTAATATTATATTTGGCATCATTTAACAAGGAAAATTTCAAAGGGCAAGAAAAATTATAAAAAGGCATGCATGTAAACAAAATTCCACCAAAATTCTGGATTAATACTTCCTAAAATAATTAAAAATAACCCAACTTCATTCCAAATTCACCCAGCATATAATCCATGGGTCCTTGATTATGAACTGTGGCAGATTTTGAGGCAAAGCTATGCCACCTCAAAGACTTTTAAAGTTATAACTTAGTACACAGTAGAGAGGCAAGTCACTGGAAATTAAACCTGCAATAATTTTCTGTTTAATCTCCCTCTCTTCCTGAATAGCATCACCTTTAGCTCCGTGGCGGGATTCTCTACATCTTCAGATAATTAGTTTATTTCCATTTTTAAAGCTTAGTCCTCATTAATTCAAAACACTTTGAATCCAATGTGGAATCTTTATGAGGGCTTTTCCTCCCTGTGCACTATAGGCTCATTCTAATCACAGAGGGTTTGCTTTTCTACATTTTCCTCTCTGCTCTCTTGCCCTTGGGAAGTAGCTGCTACAAGTTTCTGGTTGTAATAGTTCTCAATTTATGCTTAACATTAAAATTCCATGCTTCTGATTAAATTGGACTAGGATGGGGTCTGAGCATGGGTTTCATTTGCTTTCAACTTTTCAGGTGATCACATGTATAGCCTAGTTTGAGGAACACTGCCTTGCAACCCTTTCCCTAATTGGCTCTGACTGCGTTCTAATAACTGTGCAGTGGAAACCCACACACCTACCCAGAGGAGCAGGGCTCATTCCTGAGCAGTTTTCCCAGGTACCAGAAGTCCTCTGGGATTTGAGCTTGCTCTATTTTGGCTGATCCCCAGCCAGTGGCATCACTCCATCTGTTGCACCTGCTTTATATCACTACCCCCCCACCCTCCATGTTGCTGCAGTTTTCTAGTCCCAACTCATGTTATCAGTTCTCAAGGCAGCAGGGTAGACCTTCAATACCTTTCTGCCTCACAATCCCCACAAAAGCCCTCCAGTTCCATCTCCATGATCTGGAATATGACAACAGATGGGCTTATCTACAAATCCAACCAGAAGGAAAAATGCTGGTCTCCCATTCTTGCAAGTGTCTTGAACCCCTGAGTTACTTTTTCAGGCCTCCCTCCTGTGGTCCTGGAGTACAGATGCACCCTGTCGCCTGGCCCCAGAGGGAGGGCTCAAAGGACTAAACTACATCCTCCCACACTGCACTCCTCCAAAAGCACTCTCCCAGGGTCCCCAGGCTGTCTGGAATGGTGGTTAGTGACAGAGCATGCTTTCTGAACTGGCACCCCCTGCAGTTCTCTACTCTTAGAATGTGGGACTTGGCACCTTTTGACCTTATTCCAGAACAGGAACCATGTCCCACTTGACTGTTATCTTTGGTCAGCTCCCGTACAGCAGAAAGAAATGAATGTAGTAAAGTGGTTTACTAAGGAGGTGACAGGGAGTGGAAATAGCAGGATAAAGAAGGGAAGTCACATAAGGATGATTTTGGCAAAAGCCTGATTCCTCCAGGAAATTTTGAAGCATTAAATTTCACCTGTCCGGGGTAAAGGAGATGGGCTTTCATAAAGTTAAGGGGGCATTTCAGGCCAAAGACTCCTAGAAATGGAGTGAAGGGGGGGCATAAAAACTGCAGGAGAGTAGAAAGGCATCTGAGGAATCAGGGTAGACTACTATAGTCAAGGTCAAATTTATTTTTACGAGTTCTATCATTTCTGAACAAGCTAGAAAAGTGGTCACTGGTCCCACTACCTGCTAACTTACAAAGCACCATACATTTAAGCTATATTAACTCCTTGGTGAACTGTTAATGAAATGCTAAGGGCAGCAGAACTAAGTATTTTGAATGAGATCAGTAAAGCAAACCTGAAGTAAGCCTGAAAGCAAAGAGCTATTCCCCTGACTTTGCACCTTGTGTCTCTGAATAGGGCTGTTTTTGCTCTTTCTGGAAAGCAGTCACCTACTTTAGATGTTCATTTTCTTCAAAGCTATTTATGAAACATTCACAAAGTCACAGGGTCCCAAAAACAATGTTTATTTTAACACACAAAATGTGCCATCTAGCATCAATGTCTGTAAATATCAGAATTCCACCTGGTTACTTACTTCCCTTTGGAACTGTTATGACTTAAGTCTGGGCACATTAGTCTATGTGAATAATTACCATGATGACATAAAATAAAGATGACCCAGAACAAAAATTCATTTGATAAATATATACAGAACTACATTTGTTGCTATTTAAAAAACCTTTTACTGTTTCTTGTGAACAAGTTCATACACTGTGGTTTAAGCAAGATTTTCCTAGAAAATATACACAAAAGAAAGGGCATGAGGCACAGAAACGCCTAAAACTGAAATTGGGCTTTCTATTCTCATTCTCAGATGAAAAATTTTGTAAAGGTACTTTTTGTTTCTCCAATCTCCTGATTTATCTTCTTAGCAATTCACTACAGTGTAACAGTGATTTACTATTTAAATCACATAGCTACTTATGATGGAGGAAAACAACTTTGGCCAATTAAGTATATAAGACTACTTCCAGCTTTTCTTTTACAGTAAAAGAACAATTAAGGATTAAAGACAGTTTTTAAAAAATGAAGTAGAAGACTCATGATAAACATTGTTGCACAATTATGTACAGAATGAAAACCTTTCAGATTTATTGATAAAGACAAACTGCAATTTACTGATTTGAACCGAAAACATTATTATACAATAATGAATATCCCTCTCCAGAAATTTAACTCTATAGTTTCCTGAAAATATGTCAAGTCAACCATTCTGCTTTGCTGTTTAATTTTGGCAGAGTTTAGCTTAACCTCAACACAAGTTTTTGTTAAGTAATTGATTCTCAATATTTCTTTTAAGCAGAACATGATGCTGAGCTAAGTAACCTAAGCTGATTTCAGGCCCATTGCAGACAAGCAGGCAGGCATTTTTTTGTGTTGCAGGCAGCCCATGGTAGTTGTCATCTATATATCGACTCTCTAAGGACATGCTGGGAAAATCTGTGAACACAATCTTCCCATGCCGTACTCACATGCTCCATTCACATCTTTAGTTTACCCAGGTTGTTAGAGGCTTGGGCAAGATGACTAAAGGTTTCACGAAGGAAATTTCTATAAGAAAAAAATGGAAACTTACAAGATTAATTTTTTATTACCAATTAACTATATGCTGGGCATTAAATACTAGGCAATGTGCCTCGTAGCAGCCAAAATGCAATTAAAGAGAACAATGCATAATGTTTAGAGATGCTTTTTCGCTGACACCTAAAATGTAAGAAACCAAAGGAAAAAAACCAGATGCACTGGATGTTAATTAAAAAATTAGTGCTTCAGGCTTGGTGCCTGTAACTCACCGACTAGGGCGCCAGCCACACACACCAGAGCTGGCAGGTTCAAATCCAGCCCGGGCTTGCCAAACGACGACAACTACAACCAAAAAATAGCCAGGCGTTGTGGTGGGCGCCTGTAGTTCCAGCTACTTGGGAGACTGAGACAAGACAATTGCTTAAGTCCAAGAGTTTGAGGTTGCTGTGAGCTGTGACACCACAGCACTCTACCAAGGGTGACATAGTGAAACTGTGTCCAAAAAAAATTCGTGCTTCAAGACACACTATCAAAAAAAAAAAAAAAAAAGAAAGAAAGAAAGAAAGAAAAAGAAAAAGTAAAGACAACCCACAGATGGGAGAAAGTATTTGCAAATCATGTATCAGGTGTCTAATACCCTGAATACATAAAGAATTCTTACAACTCAAAAGTAATCACACCTGTAATCCCAGCACTCAAGGAGGCCAAGGTGGGTGGATTGCATGAGCTCAGGAGTTAGAGACCAGCCGAGGCAAGAGCAAGCTCCCATCTCTATTAATAATAGAAAAACTAGCCGGGTATGGTGGTTGGTGCCTGTAGTACTAGCTACTTGAGAGGCTAAGGCAAGCGGATCACTTGAGCTCAAGAGTTTGAGGTTCCTGTGATTTAGGACACCACAGCTTAACCCCAGAGTGACAGAGTAAGACTGGCTCAAAAGAAAAAAGAAAGGTACAAAAAACCAAATAACTCAATTTGAAAATGGGCCAAATACTATATATTTCTCCAAATAAATGAAAAGGTACCTATCGTCATTAGTCATTAAGGAAATAAAAATGAAAAAACTACAATGAGATACTATCTCAGATCCACTGAGATGACTATAATGAAAAAACCAAAACATAACAAGTATTGGTAAAGATGTGGAGAAGTTAGAACTGTCATACACTGCTGGTAGGAATGTAAAATAGTATAGCACCTTCGGAATACAGTTTGACAATTCCTCAAACCTAGCAATTTTACTCCAGGTATATATACAAGTGATTTGAAAACAAATGTTGACACAAAATCTTCTATATGAACAGCAGCATTATTTATTATAGCCAAAAAGTGAAACAACTGAAATGCCATCAACTAATGGATGAGTACAGAAAGTATGGTATATTCATACAAAGAAGTATCACTCAGCCATGGTAGTGATGTGCTAATGTGTACAACATGGGCAAGGCTGAAGAATGCTGTGCTGAGTACAAGAAGCCAGACCTGAGAGGCCACGCAGTGTGTGATTCTATATACATGACACACACAGAGTAGCCAAATCCATACAGACAGAGATTAGTGGTTGCCATAAGATGAGGACAGTGCAGTGGGGAGGGGTGGACAGGAGGAGACTGACTGCTAATAGGCACAGGGTATCTTTTGGGGATGATGAAAATGTTTAAAATTCAGAAAATGTTGATGATATACAAAACTATCTAAATACACTAAAACACACCCAACTTGTACATTTTAGAAGGATAAGCTTTATGGTATGTGAATAGTTTTAAAGAAACAGCTCTTAGCAAAAAAAAGGTTTTTATATTCAAGAAACTAAAAATGTCTCAAAAAAATTCTACCTTTAAAACTGCACAACAGCTTCAGCTAAAACTAGATACCTTAAGGCACAAAACATGTTTCTTTCTCTCCAGCACCACGCCGCACACTAGCTGATTTGAACTACCAATCCCACTGCCCTCCCCTTTTCCTTAGACTTATACCTCTGGTTCCCAAAAACTGTAAGTTATATTTGCTAGAATTCACATAATCATAAAACTTCACCATGAACAAATTCAAAGCAAAGATAACAGTAACAAGTGGCAGCTTGTTAAATTTAACATTCTTAATTCATAAAATTCACTATGCCGATATTTGCCACATACACAAAAGGTGCTGGGGATACGAAAATGCATGAGAGAAAAATTACAGGCTCTGGGGCAGCACCTGTGGTTCAGTGAGTAGGGCACTGGCCCCATATGCCGGAGGTGGCGGGTTCAAACCCAGCCCCAGCCAAAAACTGCAAAAAAAAAAAAAAAAAAAAAAAAAAATTACAGGCTCAAATTCTAACTGTCCAAGGAGGCAACTTACATAAAATGTGACTGTTATATTAGGTAAAGGAAGCACACAAAAAGGAAGAACATACATAAATTCTATTTAATTAGGTGCACTTTCTCTTTTATGGACAGATATACTTGGTTATATTTTACTTTGTTTAAAAATTTTGGATGACTGGAAAAAGTTTGCAAAGTTTAGAACTGGCACTTTAAAATCTCAGAGATAAAAGAAATATACAAATACCTAAGCCACTTGTCTGAGGTAATGCCAATTAAAAAGCTATATATATTACAGCTGAAAGGGGTGTTTAAAAAGCAGCCTCCCTTATTTAAAGCAAGAATCCAAGGCAAGATAGATTAAGTCATCTTAGTAAATAAATGCAGTGAACACTGAATCCTCAAGGATGCTTCTCCGCATCAGAATCAAGGTCTACACTATACAAGCCTAGTATGCAGTTGATGAAACCTTAGAGGATGAAGACTTGAGAATGTCTTACCGATTTTTTCTTTCTGATGTGTATAATATGAATATCTTCACTTCGATACTCTTCATCATGTTTTTCCAAAGGAATTTTTTCAAAGTCAAAGTCTAGTTGAAGAAGCTGTAAATGTAAAAGAGATACACTTCAATGCAATAATAAGAACTGAACCTGTGTTGATAAAAATCAGATGGTGTTTACATCTGAAAGAGTATTGATTGTGAGGAGATCTTTATGCTTGGTAGTAGTTACTTGGGTGTATATACATGAAAAATTGAGGGGAACAATTGATGTATGTGTGTTTTACCCCAATCAAAACTGTTTAACAATACAAAGTTTTCATTATATGTAGTTTCAAAAATTCACAATCTTTATATTCAAGAAAAACATAAAAATAAAAACATTTTAGCATATATATCTGAGGCAATGACCTGCTTTCTCATTAAACCAAAGTATTCTTTCACCAAAACCATAGGCCATATTGATTTACTCTCAAAAGGAAATCACTCATATGATGGAATTTTGTCCATCAAAAGGGTTCAGACAACACTAAAAGGATGAAAGATACTAAGACTCTTAAGTATTGCTTTTGCAACTTCTAACATTTTCTTTTCTTTTCTTTTCTTTTCTTTTTTGAGACAGAGCCTCAAGCTGTCACCCTGGGTAGAGTGCTGTGGCCTCACAGCTCACAGCAACCTCCAACTCCTGGGCTTAAGCGAGTGTCCTGCCTCCGCCTCCCAAGTAGGTGGGACTACAGGCGCCCACCACAAAGCCCCGCCATTTTTTGGTTGCAGCCATCATTGTTGTTTGGCCGGTCTGGGCTGGATTCCAACCCGCCAGCTCAGGTGTACGTAGCTGACGCCTTAGCCCGTTGAGGCACAGGCGCCGAGCCAACTTCTAACATTTTCAAAATGAAAAAAACTAAAAAATGAAAATAGAATGGTGGGCTGCAAAAGATCCTCTCCCCAAGTTCGCACAAGCAGAATGTTTTCCCCACCCCAAATTCCCATAATGTATTTGGACAGAGTCATATAATGCCTCCCTGAAAGGCAATCACCATAAACATAATAGAGTACTTACCTCAAAATATTTTTTCTCAATTTCTGGATTTTTCCCCATTGTTCGTTGTTCATAACAACATATAATACAAGTCTCAGATCCACTAAGATCTTTTAAGGTTTTCAGCAACGGCTGCAAAGACTATTCAAAAAGAATACATTTTTTGTTTATGAGTTTAAAAATTTTCTACTTTAAAAGGGGGTTGAGCAGATGGAGGGATAATTACATCTACCTACAATTTATCCATCTCTGAATCAATCTAACAAACCCACGTCATTAAAGCTCTATAACTAATGATTGGTAAACTCCTCTTACTAATCAATCATTATATTGATTGCAGTTTCCAAAAGAATTCAAGTGACTTCCAGTTACATGGGAAATCAAATGAAATAAGAGTTTATACTTAAAACTGTAGTTTTATTTAACCTAGTTTAACATGAGGTTTAAACAAGCAACAATTTACCCTGACCCTAACTTTAACATGGGCTCATTATTAAAAAATGAATGATACCCATAACACTAAATAAACTAATAAATAAAAATCATTCTGAGTCTAATAAATCTTGTCACCAATGAATTCTTTACAGTGCAATTTAACTCTCAACACATGGTCAACACGTTAATTGCAAGCAGCTAAGAAAATGGAATCCATAAACATTTCTACAGACTCTTCTAGCAAAATGCATATACACCTTTTTCAACATGCTTTCACAGGCCTGTATGTTAACCATGTGTATATACATAATCCCTGGTGACTTTTACCTTCTCTTTACTGCATTATCAACTATAAGACAAACATCTCGAATTCCAAGATGGTAAAATGTGAAGAAATGTGTGCTTCAGAACCCATGAAATACGGTTCGTCTTTTAAAGAAGAGATTTCGTTCACTAAATACTCACCTCCTCATAGTATATACAATCGGCCATCAGTATGTAGTCTGGTGGAGAAGGAAAATCTTCTATTTCTTCCCCCCTTAAAAATGTCAAACAAATATTTTAACTGTCGCTTTAATAATTTAAAATACTCTTATTTTATAAACAAGAACTGAAACCTCCCTTTCCATGTTTTTAATGAAACGCAATTTAAAGCAAACTATAAATCGACATCTTAACAAGCTGAAAAGCTATACAAACCATTTCAGTACCTTGGCTTCAACGGAACCGGCGACAAGATGCTTGTTCATATTAATATTCGTCTTCAGCAAGTCTTGCAATTCCTCAAGATCGGTGACTACAACATCTGCCCTATAAAATGACGTCGCCTGAGGTGTAGGCAGAGCATGGGAAGCCTGCAATCGGAGTTTCCCCAGCAAAGTGGAGCCCCCGCCCGCCGGCTCTTACCCAAGGGTGGCGGCCATAAGCCCCACGGCCCCGGTGCCCGAACCCAGCTCCAGCACCGACCGCCGGCTCAGCGCGTGGGCCCCGTCACCAGCAAACCCGGGCGTTTCCAGGTATTTAGAAAGGACAATGGCAGCGTCCCAAACGACGCATCCCACGCCGCCGGAGCCGTACTGCTGCAGTCGTAGCACCGTGCCATCCCGCTTCTCCAGAACTCGCACAAAGCTCCACTGCGGGTCCTCCAACTGAGACTCCGAGAGAGCCGCCATCGCTGCCCAGCAACAGCATGCGGCGCGCGCAGTGACGTCACATTCCGCGCAGCCCCCGCCCTCCCTAAAGGGCCGACCGCACCCCTGGCGGAGTTGGCACCACGGCGCCTGCGCGACCTCACAAAGCCCGGAACGCGGCACCCTCCGGGCGGGGCCGAGCGCCGACATTCGCTGCCGCCGCGCGCTGGGCGGAGGCTCGGCCCTAAGTCACACGTGGAGGCCTCGGCCAACAGGTAGTGTTAGTCGCTTTACCAGACAGAGCTAACGTATATGCTCTTTTAAAAAACAAAGGCAACCACAGTGTTTTTACCTAACTGTAGACAGAAACCAGGCCGCCCTTAAGGCCCCATCCAAGGTCTCACCCCGGAGGAATTGCCCAGCAGCTCCCGCTGTCCCGTCTGAGTCCACGGAAAGGGCTGCTGGGAAATCGCTGCTGCGTTTAACAGTGAAGACAAAATCACCCTCTAAGATTAACATTACCTAAACTCTGAAATTATGTAATTTAAACTGCAAAATATTTAAAATAATGCGTAATTATCTACAAGATTCAACAGCCTTCTCCTTTGTTCCTTATAATGAAAACACATATTTGAAAAATTTTAAAAATTAAGACTGGGGTGATTTATTAATCTTGTTAAGAACTCTGATACAAAGCACAGTAAAAGGCCACAGACCAGTAAATAAACGACGTGGCTTTTGGCTACTTTACAACTGCTGCTACGACACTATTAGCGAAACATGCTTTCATCACTTTGAACCAAGATGTCCGAATGGCAAATAAAAGTTTTACTCACTTCTCTGATTAAAAAGTTTAATAAAGCTTTAAGTATTTTCTGGTTTAAGTATTACCAATCTAAAAATTTTTTTTTTTAAATTTCAGTTAACAGGAGTTTTATAGAGAAGGTTACTAGGTTTTGAAGGCAAGGCAACTGGTTCTTACGCCATAAGAATTTCCTCTGAATTTATGAATTAGTAAAGTAGCAGATTGTATTATAGGCCTCAAGTCACTTAAATTTATATAGGTTATAAGCAGTATCTTTAAATATACAATATAAACAACTGTACATATATGGCATATTAACTTGTTTTCCAAAACGATAGGCAATTCATTAGCTAAAGACGCGATAGTCTGCAGAAACAAAAGGCACATCTGAATGAGATATATGCCCTTTTTTCTTCCACAATTGGGTTATATAGTCTTTGTTTACATTTTGACAAAATAATAAACAGTGCATTCTGTTATTTTCATTCTACTTTTCATTTTTGTCTTCAGCAGCAAATACTGGCATTTAAGACATGGCATTAAAGGGTTTAAGAACAGTTGGTGTTATTCACAATTCTCCTAGATGTAAAAACTACTAAGTAAAAACTATAAGATGGCCAAAGAGGTTTAAAAATCAGTAACACCATACTCTTTCCATGTGTGTAAATTCACTACCTTAAAAAAGACATCTACTACTCAAATTTGAAAAATTCCACAAAAGCACTATCCCCATTCAGTGCAATCAATGTCACTTTAAAACCATATTTTAGCAGAGTCTACAGTGCAAATATAAATTCTTTATACTGGCCTTTTGGCAGCACTGAGGATCCCAGACAAGGCAATGGTACTGATCACCTGAGGATAATGGTGAAGGACTTTTGTATTTTTATTTCTCCAATTCTTAAAAGCTTATTTGATCAGTAGCATTTTTATAAAAGCATTATTTGTAAAAAGTACTAAAATACTATGCCTTTTTTTTTTTTTCAAATAAATTAAAAAAACTTTACAAATACCATTCCAGTGTCAATGACTACATATGGCTATGGTCATTGAGGAGTTTCTGCATTTTCTAGCAAAGGCAGTCTGTACAATGGGGGGTGCGAAAGCTCCCGTTTGTAAGTCTTTGGTGGCAGTTTTGGCAGGTGAGGGCTTGAACTCTGCCTTGGTGGAACAGGGGGTGCTGGAGGATGAACAAGATTGTTATGACTAGAGCTGAGCATGTGGCATCGACGTGGTACCCGTGGAGAGGGTGTGCTAGGAGGAGTGCTTGGCGAATTTGGACATGTACTAACATCTCTGAACCAGTCTGGATCTCTGTGAAGATGTCCCAGTGGAGGCGGCTGAAGATTAAATGGACAGTTTATAAAGTGTTCTGGAGGCCGCAGGGGAATTGGAGGAGGGGTATCTGGAAGAGGGTCTCTTGGTGGCGGTGGAGGTGGACTGTGCAGGGGCCCATCAAATGCGCCAGCAGGAACAGGAACTCTGGGTTTTACCTTTGGAGGAGGAGGTTGTCTCGGTGGAATAGCAGGAGGGTCATCATCAGATATTGTATTTCCCTCAAAAAAAAAAAAAGAGCAATTAAACTATATGTCTATTCTCTTTAAAAACTTGTAATAACATTTTTTTTAACGATCCAAAAAACTCTTAGGTATCAAGTTAAATCCAGAGATGCAAAATAGATTAATTTGGTTTAATTATCAGATTTATGAGTAAGTTACTCCCAGTTTAATTCAGGGCTCAGTTTAATATGTTTATATATGAGATGTTTTAATTGAAATGTTAGAACATGAAGTCTCGGGTTATCATGCTTTATGTATACATTTCAGAAATTATGTATTTTAATTATTACAATAGGTAACTAAGTGAAAAGAATATACAGCTCTGCAGACATGAAAGGCCATGATCTCAAGAGGACCTTAATGTCCAGCTTCTGCCTACAGGACATCTACTTCTGCTTTCCCCAGTGAGGTCCACAGTAGTAATTGTGATCCAGAGACAACCAGCACCAGCAGAGAACCCATTCAAAAAGCAAATTCTTGAGCCCCACCTTAGCCCTAATAATTAGAAGCTCTGGGAAGGGGGGGTGGGCAACAATCGCCTTTCAGGTGATTCTGATACATCCTGAAATTTCAGAAGCATGGGTTTAAAGTTTGAATACTACCAAATTTCTTTCCAAAAAGAAAAGGTACTTCTGGCTTGGCGCCTGTGGCTCAAGCGGCTAGGGTGCCAGCCACGTACACCTGAGCTGGTGGGTTCAAATCCAGCCCGGCCCGCCAAATGACAGCTACAACCAAAAAATGGCCGGGCGTTTGGCACCTGTAGTCCTAGCTACTTGGGAGGCAGAGGCAAGAGACTCGCTTGAGCCCAGGCATTGGAGGTTGCTGTGAGCTGTGATGCCACTGCACTCTATCCAGAGTGATAGCTTGAGGCTCTGTCTCAAAAAAAAAAAAAAGGTACTTCTGACTATCTGGCAATCTGCCTAGCCTTTTTTAGAAAAGGTTTTTGTGAGGATTAAACAACTACTTAAAGTATGTTCAAATATAATAACCCAAATGTTTAAAGATTACCCAAAGTATAAGTGACAGACTCTACCACTCTGAGCATTATTTTGAAGATTCCCAACTCTGAATAAATTGAAGCAAACCTAAGTCCTGTGGACTACCTTGGAATTTGAAGCATCATGATCAAACTTTTTTCGAGGAGGAAGTGGAGGTGGAATCAGTGTCTCTTCACTTAGTTTATGTAAATTACCACAGGAACTGAAGAAAGACTCTGGAGGAGGAAAAGACCAATTCAACCACAATTCACAGTGTAATTATAAAACAAAACCTCATCACAACTTGTGATCACTTCTGCTGTGGCCTTTGTCACATTGCATTGTCTGTTAGACAGCTGACTGTTGGTTTATCTGTCTTCCACATTAAATGATAAGCTTTCTGAAGGCAGCCTCAGTTTATTTCTGTATCTGTAGCACCTGGCACAACACCTGCTATTTGACAGGTACTATATCTAAATGAAGGTGTACAATTTAATTAAGATTAGTAATGAAATTCTCCCTGAAAATCCTTTTTAAAATTTAAATAAAAGAAAATAAAAACAAAATGCATTTGAATATAGTGTAGTAACTTTCAGAGAAAAACCTAATCAGAGAACATTGTATTTCTGAAGCAGCTAGAATTGGGTACATTACTATACAGGTGATAAAACTTCCATATGGGAGACCATAAGGGAGTGTTGTATCATTTCACTCTTTCTATTTACAAGTTTCTCATTAATAATGTATGTGTTATATTAACTACATTACCGGAAACTTATAAAATAGTAAAATATAGGAATATTATCCCTAAATGGGTCAACTAGACATAGATTATTTCATTTCGATTCCTTTGTTTTCTTCACATGATTAAAAAAAAATCCGTAATTATGGTCCAACCCCCCCATATAATATCTCTCTATATATGTGCACACAGTTATTATAAAAGCAGTGACTATGTCTTGTCATTATACTAAGACTGGGTACATGGGAGCTAGTTGGGAAAGAAGCTGATGAGTTTAAATTTAAACACTGTAAGTGAACTGCTTATGGGACATCCAAGTGAAGATGGCAAACTAATTAGTCCATGTCAAAAATTGTTATCTTTCTTCCATAAAGAGAAGGAAAGAAAAAAAAAATTGCTGTCTTGATCATGTGACTCTGCAGTCACCTCTGGAGGTCCTGGTAGCTCAGGGACCAAAAGCAGGTTAGGCAGAGCATTACCTTTTGCAGACATGCCCAGCATCCTTCGCCCTGTCTTTGGGAAACTCCTCTTGGTGGTGGCGAAATCAACACCTTTGGGTTTAGTCAGCTGATGCTGCCCAGTGCCCCTCACTTCCAGTTCAGAAGTGGGCATGGGACTCACTTTCTTACTTTTTGTACGTGATTAGTTTTTTATCTACATCTCTTTCATGCATGCAGCCTCTGCTTCAAGGAAAGCAGACCTAAGCCCATGACTCCAGTGATGAGGCCTGTTTATCCCAAATCAATCAGAGTAATCCCATTGCTTTAGCTAGGGAGATTGGTATAACTGTAGGCATCTGAATTAATTCAGACAAGTGAAATTTGAAAGGTGATTTTCTGGTGGCTACTGAAAAGGAAGTTCCTTATTCTTTTGTTAAAGTCCTCAGTCATTCTCTCCAATTCTGCACCTCTCTTTACTACTTGACTGAACGAAGACACATATAACCTTTGCTGCTCTTGCAAGCAGTCTTGTGACCTGAGGGACAACAGCCTTAGATAAAGCAGATAATCTGAACCAAACAAAAGAGCCAAAAAGAACCCTAGTCTTTAATATCATTGAGCCACTGAACCAACAGCCAAAAGCAGCCTTTTTCTAGACTTCCAATTACATCTGTCAGAATGTTTGCTTATGGTTCAAGCCATTTTTTACCTTAGATGGTAAAAGACACACATACTTATGGAAGCAGAAGACATCTGAATGAAAATGGGCAGCTGTGAGGATTTCTGAATCTGGATCTGACTCTCAAGTCACCACTTCGTCGCCACGTTATAGTTCTCCATAGTAAGTCCTCAATAACCTTTGCTGAAGTGTGAATACAATTTTCTTTTCTTTCTTTCTTTTTTTTTTTTTTTTTAAGAGACAGAGTCTCATTTTGTTGCCCTTGGTAGAGTGCTGTAGCTGTCACAGCTCACAGCAACCTCCAGATCTTGGGCTTAGGCGATTCACTTGCTTCAGCCTCCCGAGTAGGGGGGACTACAGGTGCCTGCCACAATTCCTGGCTATTTTTTCTTACAGTTCAGCAGGGGCCGGGTTTGAACCCGCCACCCTGGGTATATGGGCCCAGGGCCCTTCTCACTGAGCCACAGGCGCCGCCCTACGATTTTACTTTCTATCGAGAGCATTTCCCTAAAAGATTATAGTTTACATTAAGATTATAGCTGATGTATTCTGAACTAATGGATGAAGGAGAACGGACTAAACCACTTCTGTAATGCTACTTAGCTATCTAAGTCACTTGCAATTTTCTGCCATTCATCCATCCATTCATTCATTCAACAATTAGCTTTTAGGCATCTGCCAGGCACTGTTGAAAGCACCAGCAATACAACCGTGAACAAAAACAGGCAAAAATGCATGTTTTTTTGGAGCCTAAATTATAGGTTAGAGAGCGAATACGTAATTAAGTAAAAGTATATTAGTTATAAATTTTAAGAAGAAATATTAGGTTGGGAAGGGGTATAGAAAGAGGTGGAAGGGAATCAATTAGTGTGATCAGAGACGGCCTCACAAAGGTAACACTGACCAGAAGCCTGCTAGAGGCAAGGGAGCAGATTCAAGGTCAAATGGGTGAAAAGCATGTGAGCAGGAGGGGCGAACGCAGAAGTCCTCCAGCAAGGTGTCCTCCTGTGTTCAGGAGGCAGAGTAGCCACTGAGCAGCGCTGGGGGCAGAGAATGTAAGTGATGAAGACTGACAGACTGGGTTGGCCTTGTGGATTTATTCCACGTGACATAGAAAGCCACTGGAGGGCTTGAAGCACAAGGTCTAACTTACATTATGAAAGGATCATTCTGGCTGCTATACTGAAAACATACTGAAGTGGGGAAGGTGAGAAGTTAAGATGCTACTATAATGAACAACGTAAGAAATTATTGTGGCTTGGACCAGGTGGCAGTAATAGAGATGGTGAGAAGTGGTTTCTGCACATATTTTGAGGATTATCAAGATTTGTTGATAGGTCACATTTGGATCTGAGAAAAAGAGACAAGATACCTCTAAGATTTTTGGCCTATGTTAAGTGGATAGTTGAAATTAGAATTAAGATGAGGCAGAGGAACAACTTTGGAGGGGATAATAAGAAGCTCCGTTTTGGAGATGTTTAACCTGAGATTTCTATTACACATCTAGACAGAGATATCAAATGGGTCACTAAATATGAGTCTAGAAGCCAGAAGAGAGTTTCTGGCTAGAGAACAAACTTGGGAATTATCATCATACAAATCAAGTGAGTGAGGAAATAAAGAGGTCCAGGGACTGAGTAAAAGTTAACAAAAGCAGTGTTAACAGTTTGGGAAGATGAAGTGGAATCAGCACGAGAGACCAAGGAGCTACAAGTGAAGTAGGATAAAAGCCAAGAGTGTGGATGACAATACGACTTTCTCCAAAATATTGTTTGGGTCACTTGTATTAATAAAGGAAGAGACTTTGTCTTTCTTGTTTGCCACTAAATCCCTAGCACTTAGCAGAATAACTAGTACAAACTAAGAATTTAAATTTTTTGTTGAATCAACAAGGTCAAAGGGTATGAACACTTTTATGGTTTGATATGTTATTTTCAGATTGCTTTCCAAAGTGGTCATATGGATATACCAATTTATATGTGATAAGTAATGTATCTTTTGACATATTAAGAAATACATATTAATTTAAGACTAAAATGGCACTTCACTATGATGTAACTAAAATTTCTCAGATTTCTAGTAAGCTTGCACACTTATCTATTTATGTTTCTTCACAAGATGCATTTCCTTTGATAAGAATTCTCTGTCTATGCATGTCCATTGTGGATGGAATCTTGCTGTTTTCTCATTTTGTCTGAACATTTTTCGTATTTACTATAAATATTTTATTTCTTTCTTTGGAAATTTAAGGATAGTCAGAATTTTATGCAGTTATTCTCAATATTTTCTATTAAGTTTCAAACGATATGTATATATCTATCTATATCTCTATATTATATATATATATATTTTTTTTTTTTTTTTGCTGTCGCCGTGGTAGAGTGCCGTGGCGTCACAGCTCACAGCAACCTCAAATTCTTGGGCTTAAGCAATTCTCTTGCCTCAGCCTCCCAAGTAGCTGGGACTAAGGGCGCCGGCCACAATGCCCGGCTATTTTTGTTGTTGTTGTTGCAGCTGTCATTGTTTTCGCTGGCCTGGGCCAGGTTCGAACCTATCAGCTTTGGTGTATGTGGCCAGCACCCTACCCGGGTGCTCAGCTATGGGTGCCGCCAATATTTTCTTATCATATGGAAAATGTACTATCATTCAAAATAATGTCTATGATTCCTGGTTATAAAATGGCACGGGGTTATAGGTTGAACTGTACCCCCTCCAAAAGAAGACATGTTGAAGTCCCAACACTTGGGTACATGTGACTGTCACCTTATTTGGAATGTGGTCTTTGCAAATGCAATCAGGTTGAGATGAGGTCATTAAAGGGGGCCATAATCCAAAATGACATAATATAACATAAGTAGCATCTTTACAAGAAGAGAAAAAGAGATACCCAGGGAGAAGACAGCCATGTGACAATAGAATCAGAGACTGGAGTAATGTATCCGTAAGTCAGCAGGAACCGAGGATTGTCAGCAAATGCCAGAAGCTAGAAGAGACAAGGAGAGATTCTTCCCTCCACGTTTCAGAGTGAGCATGGCCCTGCCAAGACCTTGATTCTGGGTTTCTAACCTCCAAAACTGCGAGACGAAGTTTTTCCTTTTTTAAAGCACTGTTTGTAGTGCTTTGTTACAGTAGTACTAAGAAATTAGTATACACAGTGAAGATATTACTACCACAGAACCACCCTAAGAAACATACACAAACTCAATAAAACCAGGAAATATCTGAAGCTTTAATTCATGAATGTGGACTACAATGCACATGAAGAACCCAAATGTCTGTACGGTGATACAGACATGCAGCAGGTCAGGCCCCATAGACTAAAGGAAGCTCAGGAACTACAAGGACTTGGTACAGTGGAAGACATGGCAGGAAAACAGGAGCCTCGGCTATGTCTGGATAAGGGGTGGTTAGAACCCCATGCTTTTGTCCTCCACTTAGTGAGGCCAGGTAACTACCTCATTGCCACTTCTACAGGAAACTAGGGGGTTTCCTGGAGAATCTAAACTCCAGACTTAGGATATTAATCTATGCTGAAAACACAGATATTCTTACTATTCATACTATATGCTGAGACTCCACTAGGCAGAGGATTCAAAGATCCTTCTTTATGCCTAGAAAGGAAAGGCTTACAGATTCTGGCATTTGAGGATTTCTTAAGTAAAAATATTCTTACCATTCCATCACTCTACAGTGAAACCCACAAGTCAGCAAGCTCTGCCTAGTGGTATAGCACTTGCCTTCAGTTTTCCTCTCTCTCACCAGAATTCTTCCTAGCCGAAACTTCATACCCATTAACCAAAATCTCCCACCTTTCCTGTCCACTTTAGCCTCTGGATATGCTAAGTAGCCTGATTCAATTATTCCAATAAACTCCATAATGTATATAATTATTATCTTTCAATTAAAAAAATTAACTGGACACAGTGGCTCATGCCTGTAATCTCAGCACTTTGGGAGGCAGAGGCGGGAGAATCACTTGAGGGCAGCAGTTCAAGACTGGCCTGGGCAACATAGTGAAAAACTTAAGAATTAGTTAGGTATCTTGACCTGTATCTGTAGTCCCTGCTCAGGAGTCTGAGGTAGGAGGATCCAAGATCTGACTCTTGACCTGGCATATTTCTTGGCATGGAATGTTCGCGCTTCCTCTGAGTTATGATTTTGCTACTGTACTCCATCCTGGGAAACAGAATGTGACCCTGTCTCTTGGGGAAAAAGAAAAAACAACCTTTAAAAACTACTATGGGCCAGGCACGGTGGTTCACGCCTGTAATCCTAGCATTCTGGGAGGCCGAGGTGGTGGACTGCCTGAGCTCACAGGTTTAAGACCAGCCTGAGCCAGAGTGAGACCTCGTCTCTAAAAATAGCCAGGCACTGTGGTGGGCGCCTGTAGTCCCAGCTACTTGGGAGTCTGAAGCAAGAGAATCGCTTGAAGAGTTTGAGGCTGCTGTGAGCTATGATGCCACAGCACTCTACAGAGGGTGACAAGTGAGACTCTGTCTCCAAAATAAAAAATAAAAATAAAAACTATTATAGTTAATATGTAAAGAAAAATAAGAGAAGACATGCATCTATGAATCCAGAATGGGATGCTATAAAAAAAGGTATGATTTTTTAAAAATTTCAGATTATGGGTGTACACACATTTTGGTTAGCCCTGGAACCTGATTAATATTGAGTATATCATTCCTTTGGGAAAATGGGTTGGAAGGAGTGAGGAAGAAGAGAGGCAACTGACATGACTATTCATTCCGTGCCAAGAAATATGCCAGGTATTGTCCTACGGAGTTATTTCATTTGATCCTTAACAAGTTCGGAGATGGTAAGTAATTTGTTCAAGGTAAGTAGCCCCTGGAACAGTGGTTCTCAACCTTTCTAATCCCGCAATGTATTTTCATTGTTACAAAGGGGTCACGACCCACATGTTGAGAACCGCTGCACTAGAACACAGATCATAAAATGATGAAACAAACTATAGTAAAGTATAAACAGTACACAGTTGTAAGCAAGTAATTCAATTTATTCATAACTTTTCTTACTCTTCAAATGTTGCTAAAACTCAAAGTACTCAATATAAATGTATATATATGTTAAAAGTTTAATCAACCAGATTGTTATCTTTATAGTCATTTTATTACAATCCACATATAGTCTTACTTACTTGAATGTGGCAGGAGCACTGGAGCAAAGATGCTATTGCTGCCTATTGGAATAAGAAAAGTTAATTTTAAAAGATGGTAGCATGTATGGTTTTTTAAATGATTGCATAGAGCAACATGTAATATACTCACAGTACAGAATTACATCACCATTTTTTTGCCATGTTAGTTTTTTAAAATATGAACTTACTACTCCTTGAACCTGGAATGTTTTTCATTAGCATAAGTGGTTCCTTCTCTATCACAGTCCCTTTTTTTTTTTTTAGAGACAGAGTCTCACTTTATCACCCTCGGTAGAGTGCCATGGCGTCACACAGCTCACAGCAACTTCCAGCTCCTGGGCTTAGATGATTCTCTTGCCTCAGCCTCCTGAGTAGCTGGGACCACAGGTGCCCGCCACAACGCCTGGCTATTTTTTTGTTGCAGTTCAGCTGGGGCTGGGTTCAATCCTGCCACCCTCGGTATATGGGGCTGGCGCCTTACTGACTGAGCCACAGGCACTGCCCCACAGTCCCTTTTTAAACTTCCCTTACAGAAGTCATCGATTTGTTTTCTTATTCAGTATCTATTGCTCCCTTTAGAGTGGTAGTGGAGCCCGAAAGGTACGAAACAAATCTTTGTTGAATGAATGAGACAGAAGACAATATATATATATATATATATATATATATATATACAATGCACAAAAGATACTTTACTTCCTCGTATTAATCACTATTTTCATATTCAGATGTCACTTTTCTTACCAATATGTTCTGCAAAGTATCCTATAGTTTCCTAATTAAAAAGATGAGAAAAGTTATCTGGAACACAAGACTTCTTTTTTGCCAAATAGTTTACATCCAACACTTACCACAGGAACTGTTGAGATCCACATCTAAAAACACACTAAGGTCTGAAGAAGCAGATACTGGTGGAGTAGATGGTGTGTTTGGAGAGGTGGGTGCTGATGCTGCTGACTCCAGCTCCGTTTCAGCAATCCGACTAAAGCTTATTTTACATGGTTCTCTTTCTAATGGTGTTGGGTGACCTCGTAAAGTGCCTGAGGTAGAGCCATGTCGGCCTGTGTTGGGCCTTATTCCAGGAGATTTTAGGGAGAAAGTTGTCTTCCTTGGCTAGGAAAAGCAACAAACATAACAAACATCACTAAGTGCATGCACAGCATTTTGTTTTATGGCTAAGAGCTACCACAGTAATTCTTTAGCATACAGTTAAGAGAATGCAATAAAACCCCAAAACCCAAGTGCAGCCGTAGCATTCTACTTCAAACTTCTGGACTTTAAGGTATACTTGAATATAAGTAAATTTCTTTTCATAACTGCAAAAATCAAATTCTTGACAATTTGTGTAAAAACCCACTTTTTGCACCTAAAACATTTGACTTTCCTTTCAAATCATATCAATTTTATAAACATTTACTGGAAACATAATTTATGCAACATACTATGCTATATGCTTCAGAAATTTTTTTAAAATTCTTTTTTTTTCTCTTTCCTTAGACACATACTAAATGATCAACATCTAATGCAGACCTTTAAAAATCTTTGCCATCATTTTCTCCCACCCTCACCTCTGGCTCATTTTTAAAACTCTGGCAGCAGTAACTTAATGAAAAAACCCAGAAGTCAGAGTCAGAAAACTTGAGTTAAAATCTCAACTGTGCCAGTATTTAGCTATGTAGCCTTGAAAAAGTTAGTTAACCCCCTTTGAACCTCTGTTTTCTCATTTGTAAAATGAGTGTAAGAGCTATGTATACCACACAATTGTTGTGAAGACAACATAAAACCATCTAACATTACTCTGTTCAAAGCTGGTATATTTATTTGTTTTGCTTAACTTTCAGCTACTTAGAATTATTCTTCCACTACCTCTGTTGCTGCTGCACACCCGTAGGGAATGTAGCATCCCAAAACAGTGAGAGGTGGGTTCCACCAGCAACCATGGATCATGAGGCCCTAAGGGCAAATGTGGTGGTCAAGTCAGAACCAGAATACATTTGCTCACTCTTTCCTAGGTCTTTTCATTTCCTGTTACATCCAGCTACTGCTTAGATTCTTACTTTCTCACATCTCTTTGTCTTATTCTAGCAGGAAAGATAAATGATACCAAGATAAAGTTTAAACCACAACTTATTAAAAGGCTGACATTTTCTCCCATGTAATCTTAGAAATAGTATCATACTACAAACAAAATACTTAGAAACAGCTAATCTTAAGAGAACAGGTTGTTAAACATTGGAAATAATATTATTTTTAAAAACAGAACAATTTTTTCAAAATTGTATAGAACTTACAAATCGAGGTGGCTGTTTGCAGTTTCGGGGTTCAATTTCTAGTGATTTATTGAACAAATAATCTGTAAACTCTTTTTCAGATGCATTTCCCATGGGGTTAAGGTTTTCAAAGAATCTCTGTAATTAAACAAATACCATAAGTATATATTTTAGATCTTATTAAAAACTTTAATGAAAATTTAATGATTTGAATACTAAAAAATTATCGACAAATTAAGAGGTCGTAATGTCTGAAAAGACATTGAAAAGCTTATTTCAATCTATTTTTGAAAAAGATTGTATAAATTATACTTTAGTGTTAAAGTTCTATTAAGATGTAACTTTCACTTATTATCATCTTAATGGCTCAGTAGTTAGCATCACTTATGCCTTAGTAAACTTTATTCCTATTTACTGGTTGATGATCATTATAATAAATGAATTCGTTATAACAAATGATCAACCAGTAAGGTACCAAACATATTTAGAGCAAAATTATAGTTATAATACACAGTGACATTTTGATAATTGTAAAGATAAAAAAAAAAGTCAAAATAAACTGGATTAAAGTCTTTTTTTTTTTTTTTTTCTTTTTGAGATGGGGGGTGGTTTGCTATGTTGCCCAGGCTGGAGTACAGTGATCCAATCATAGTATTCAGCAGCCTCAAACTCCTGGCTCAAGCAATCCTCCCCCCTCAGCCACCACACCCACCTTGGATTAGATTAAGGTCTATTCAAAAGTAATTTGGGGCTGCGAGTAGTGGCTCAAGACTATAATCCCCAAAATTTGTGAGGCTGAGGTGGGAGGATTAGTTGAGGCCTAAAGTTTGTTAATAGCCAGTGCAACATAGTGAGATCCCACCTTTAAAAAAAGAAAAAGTAATTAAGAACAATTATAAACTCAAACTTATCTATACTGACCTCTTACATAAAAAAAATATTTTTATGTGGCTTGGCGCCTGTGGCTCAAGAGGCTAAGGTGCTAGCCACGTACACCTGAGCTGGTGGGTTCGAATCCAGTCCGGGCCTGCCAGACAACAATGACGGCTGCAACCAAAAAACAGCCTGGCATGGTGGGCACGTATAGTCCCAGCTACTTGGGAGGCGGAGGCAGGAGACTCGCTTGAGCCCAGGAATTGGAGGTTGCTGTGAGCTGTAATGCCAAAGCACTCTATCCTGGGTGACAGCTTAAGGCTCTGTCTCAAAAAAAAAAAAAAAAAAAAAAATTTTATGGTGTGACTCAAAGGAGTAGGGCACCAGCCCCACATACTAGAGGTGGCAGGTTCAAACCCAGCCCTGGCCAAAAACTGCAAAAAAAAAAAAAACACACCTCAAGCTTTTGGCAGCACCTGTGGCTCAGTGGGTGGGGCGCCAGCCCCATATACTGAGGGTGGTGGGTTCAAACTCGGCCTCAGCCAAACTGCAACAAAAAAATAGCCGGCCGTTGTGCCGGGCACCTATAGTCCCAGCTACTCGGAAGGTTGAGGCAAGAGAATTGCCTAAGCCCAGGAGTTGGAGGTTGCTGTGAGCTGTGATGTCGCAGCACTCTATACCAGGGGGATAAAGTGAGACTCTTTCTCTACAAAAAAAAAAAATATAATATATATACACACACACACACACACACACATATATTTCTTTTTTATTAAAAATATTTCATCTTTATCAAAAAAGTATTATCTAAATTTAAATTTAAGTTTTCAAGTAAAGATTTTAGATGATTTAGTAGTACCAAAAAAAAAAAGAAGAAGAAACAGTAATCTCACTAACCAGAGATCTCGATGCTTACATTTAGCTATTACAATATCTTTCAATGATTTTACTCAGTATGTAAATATACATACTGAATTTTTTTTCTGCAAAACTGGGATAATACTTAATGTGTTTTACTTATTTTATGAAATACAAATTTTAACTCTACAGTATTTCATCAGATGGATATCCTGTAATTTGTTTAACTAACCTCCATATAGGTAGTTTATCTATATAGGCACTTTCTAATTCTTTGGCAATTTGATAATAATAATTGCTGTTATTATTGCTAATTTGATAATGTTATAATCTGTCCTTGTGCATAGATTTTTCCATACATTTCTTATAATTTCCTTGAGAAAATCCTTAGAAGCAAGCAAATTACTGAATTCAACTTTTACTTAATTTTGAAGTCATTTAGAAGCGTATATAAAATAAGTACTGGGGTTAGCCTAGCAGTAGGCAGAATGAGCTTTAAAAATTCTAATATAAAATTCTTCCTGTTTTTCAGGTATTATGCCACTTTCAAGAAAATTATATTACTCCTTTAAAAATACTGAAACATGTTCTCATGTTCAGGTTAGCTAAATTAAATCACATGAGCCAACAGTAATTAAAGGACTCAATAATGAGGAATGTATCCCCCCCTCAGATGCTTTTAATGATGGCAGGAAACCTAGACAAGACCACAAAAAGCTGTAAGCAGGTGTTTCTGAGATATGCATGCTAAAGTACTATTTCAAGTGTACCCAACTGCACATGTAACATTATTTCTGTGGAAAAATTAATTGAGAACTCTAATCTGGGCTTCAAGAATGTGATTCTTTTGGTTTGAGAAGTTCCACATCACCAAGGACAGGCCCATTGTTGAGGAGATGGTATGAAATAGGCGACCTCTGGGAGCTTATCAGCATTTTTTTAAAAGCAGGTATTTGCCTATGTCTTAATAAATGGTGTGCTTTAGGTCCTTCTTTCTTAGACTTTAGGATTTAGGAGGGTAAGAGTAATTTTCACTCACTATGTCCAACTACATACTACATATGTCTAAAAGTTTAGTACAATTTTTAATGTGACAGGTGAACTTCTTTTGGTAGACCGTGTTCTCAATTTCATATAATACAATAACATATTCATTTAACTAAACATAATATCATAATCTACTCTAATTTAGAAGGTATCCTACATTTTATGAGATATCTTTACCACAGAATTGATATTATACACCTTATTTATAATACAAGAATATAATATATTCTTATACAATATATAAGAAGGTATAATACACCTTCTATTGCTCAAAATAGAACATTAATTGGCAGAATGTGAGGTAAAAACCATCTTCTATGCATATATATACTACTTTCCCAACCCTTCCTCTATTTAAACAGTTTTCTTATGAAGAGATGATTATTCAATGTTATAGTGGCTGTCACAGCCCACTGCTGCCACTGCTTGTCAGGGTCCGGGACTAGCCAGGTCTAAGGCCCAGCTTAACTAGGTTCCGGAGGCAGCCGTAAGCTACGTTGCTCAGGAACAATTGCTCCTAGGTGCCTGAGGGCTATCTACTTTTAGCTGACGGGGGAGACTGTGAGAGTGTGTCTTAGAGAGAGTAAAGCAGTCTTAGAATAGACAGATCTTAGTCTTTAGTACAGCTTGGTAATCTTCAGCAGAGAGACGCCGTGCTGGCGGTCTGCAGGCAGGAGAGGAGACAGAGTCAGAGTAAGTGGGTCCGTGATAGAATGCGCATGCTCCCGATTGCCTTCTCCTCCAGCCTAATATAAGGCTGATCCAGTGCCGCTCAACACCACAGGTGTAAAGACTGCCAATTCAATAATGCTCTCATCTCTCATGCTTGTTAGGTGAGCTAACTCCCTCTCCATGCCCTTTTCACCAAGGTGCTCCATTATTGAGCTATACAGGCATTTCTTATAACTCTCACTCCTCCTAGCCATAGGCGATACGGCCTGCTACACATGGCACATGTAAAATATCTAAAATTGCTATCAATCAAATCTAGTTGAGGATTTTCTTTTTACTGAATGGACATCAGAAAGCTGCTTCCATTCTAATTTTTCATTCACTTTTTGGAAGTGTTGTTGAAACCAGCTACACAAAGAAACAATACTTTTAAGAGAAAGTACTGAATATTAACAACTGCAGATAGCTAGTATAGAGTATCTAATATTTAGCACTACTATCTACTGATAATTAACTTACTGTATTATTTCATAGCAAAACAAATAGCATGACGTGTGATTATATATCTTATAGATCACACAGGATTTACCATTTTCTCTTTTAAAGTAAACAAACAATATACTTACCCTTATTTCTGATTCTATCCGTAAACAGTAAGGCTGGTTCTGATACTGCTGAATTTCTCCAGTAATTTCAGCTACTTTCCTCCTCTTACTGAAATTGATTAAATCTTTCCCTTTCTTTTTTAAAAAATCATTATTCCCTTCTTCGGTCTTTAGAATATTTGTTAAATATATTCCTAGTAAAAAAAAGTATTTAAAGTTATTTTTAAATTGGTAATTTAATTATTTGGGAAAACAACTGATTTAGTACAGCTGAAAGACATCCTCCTATATTACTCAACAATTGTACTCCAAAAATATTCTGAAGTCTCTGATAGACAATCATTAACTCTCCATTAAGAATTTTTAAAAGGGAAATTTAAAAAGAAGACATGGCAAATTAAGGTCTTCTAAACACTAATTTCACAAAGTCTAAGTTGTATTAAATCTATTTCAACCACGTTTTAATATTTGATAACAAATATTTAATGCCAAAGATCTTACATGATTTTTGATCACTAAATTCATTTTTAAGCCAATTTAGGTTGTAAGACTACAGACTTATAAACTAATTCTGTTTTCTCACAGCCCATAAATTAGATAGAAAAATAATAATTTCTTACTCTCAGACAATAAAAAAGTTTTTAGTCCCTTTTTTATACAGAATTACTGATTCATTTAAATTGGTAGTTCCAAAATGGAGTTAATTCTGTCACCCCCGCAAGAATATTTGGTAGTGTCCAGAGACATTTTTTATTATCACAAGTCAGAGGGTGCTCCTGGCCTGTAGTAAATAGAGGCCAGAATGCTGCTAAACATCCTGCCATGCACATGACAGCCCCTCAAAGTAAAGAATTCTTTGGCCCAAAATATGTACCAATAGTATTGAGGTTGAGAAACCTTGATCTAAGTCATTCAATTTCAAGAGTATTTAAGAAAATTTAGTTTATAAAACTCTGCTTAATATTAAAAAAAAGTTTTAAATTCTAAATTTAAAAAATCACTTAAATTAAAAAATCATTTACAAATCATTAATAAATGAAAAAGAAAACAAACACTGTAGATGTGACATAGATATAATGAAAATAATAGTTACCATTTCACAAGTACCTACACACATACTATATGCTAGACTTAGTACAGACAAAATATTTTTAATCCTTAATTATGACAACTCTATGAAGTATTTTCATAACTTTTATTTTATAGAAAAGGAAACAAAGTTAAAAGTTTTATTTATCAATACAGATGGCTAGCAACAGTAGATGAGCTCAGATATAAAATAAGGACAAACAGCCTCTAAAGACAGGCCTCTCTTGGCCATAACATACTTGCCATCAAAATATATCCAAATAATATTTAGTAACTCACCAAAAAAAGGCACACAAGGTGGATTAATTGACTTAAGTTTTACTAAGTATTTTTTAAAGTGATCTTGACTCAGTTCCACAGCTTCATCCAAAATTTTCCGTTTTCTTTCCTGCAATGCCTAAGAAGAATACATTTATGTATTTAAAATATATACATGAGTAATTTTTAAAATTATATTTAATTCAGTCATATCTTACGAACGCAGAGCTTTAAATTTTATAAAATTTGCAGACTGTCTGGAAAACACTTTTTTGAGATGAGTAGTAGTATTTCTTTGTGCACTTGCCTCTCTCTATTTATAAATATAAAACCTGTTGTAGTTACACTACTTTCATGGTTAAAAAGACCACTGTAAAAAGGTCAGGTTTTTTCCTAATATAAATTAAAGAATTAAGCAATAAAAAAAATTCTTTGGAGTCTCGTTAGTTGTAACCAGGGCTTCAAATTATAGCTGTAGGAGAGGAGAACTATAGTCCCTCAGCATTAAAATGTTTTTCCACAGGTATTTGAGGGTAAGGGTAAGGCTTTAGTAAGAAGAAAACTGCGGGATGGCAACCAAGTTTTAATAAAACTTGAGTAAATGAAATAAACAAAAGTGTTTCTTTTGGACTTCATTATTAGATTTTCTTACTGAAAATTATTTTAATTTTAACCTGATAAAGAATAAATACATACACAAACTAGATAGTAAACATTATACTTGATGGCAATCACTCATGGCATTTCCTTCAAGGAAGAAACAAAGGTAACAGCATCTTAGTTTTTATTTGATACATGTGCTACACAGAAGCTAGCATGGACAAGAAAAAGAAACAAAGGAGGGCAGCGCCTGTAGCTCAGCAAGTAGGGCGCCAGCCCCAAATACCAAGGGTGGCGGGTTCAAACCCGGCCCCGGCCAAACTGCATCAAAAAATAGCTGGGTGTTGTGGTGGGCGCCTGTAGTCCCAGCTACTCAGGAGGCTGAGGCAAGAGAATCGCCTAAGCCCAGAAGCTGGAGGTTGCTGTGAGCTGTGACTTCACAGCACTCTACTGAGGGTGATAAAGTGAGACTCTGTCTCTACAAAAAAAAGAAAGAAAGAAACAAACAAAGGAGGAGGAATTGAAAAGAAAAAATCTATCACTATTCACAGAGGATATGACTGTCCAGGAAGAAATTCTAGTAAATCTAAATGTAGAATATTAATGAGAGAATTTAGCAATGTTGCTATTTATAAAAACAGACAAAATCACCTGTACTTCCAGATATCATCAATAAAGAAAACTTAAAAAAATATTCTAATATAAATTTAACAAAAGAAGATCTCTGTCCAAAAAAATCATACAACTTCATATTAACTGAGTAGATAAAAGGAGAAGTATACCATGTTCATGGCTGAAAAGATTTACTACTGTAAAAATGTCAGTTCACTAACTGATTTACAGATCAAATGTTACATCTATTAAAATCCCAATTTTTGAAAAAATGAAGCTTAAATTAATTCTAAAATTTACATAGATGAACAAAGGGCCAAGAATTGGTCGCTCATGAAAAAGACTAAGTTTAATAAGGATGAGCCCTAATCTTCTTTATAAAGGACTGTTACAAAGTCACGGTAATTTAGACACGTGGCACTGATACAGGGATGATCAAATAAATTAAAGGAACAGAATAGAAAGACCAGAAACAGGACCCTTAATTTATGATGCATTTTATTTATTAAATAGGTTGATGATTTGGTAATATTTAAATGTTAATGTCTTTAACATACAGTTTGTACAAATAAATCATATGCAAACACCCACAAGAAAAATACATAAAAGCAGTTTATCCTCCATTCCCCTCTAATCACAATCCACTGGATGTGTTGTACCCTCCCACACTGTTCTCAATACTTACACAATTATACTTGGAGGGTTCAAGTTTATTCTGCTTTGCTATACTAAAATGGAATCAGATTATAGTCATTTTGAGCTTTCTTTTTGTTTTTCCCCTAAAATATCACACACATTTTTCCAGGACACTACACATAAATCCCTTTCACTTTTTTTTCTCTAGATGAACAATACTCTACACTGAAAAAGTATAAGACAATGTATTTAATTATTCTCATCTTGATAAACATCAAGGTTTTTTCTAGTTTTCTATTGCTACAATTTGTGTGTGTGTGTGTGAAGAGAGAGTGAGACAGAGAGAGAGAGACAGACAGACAGACACAAGGTCTTGCTCTGTAGCTCAGCCTAGAGTGCAGTGGTGCAATCACAGCTCCCTGAAGCCTCAAACTGCTGGGGTCAAGGGCCCCTCTTATTTCTACCTCCAAAATAACTGGGATTACAGGCTTGTACCACCCACATCCAGCTAATTTTTTTTTTTCTTTTTTTGTAGAGATGGCATTTCCTTATGTTACCCAGGCTAGTCTTGAATTACTGGATTTAAGGTCACCTAGGCCTTCCAAAGTGCTATAGCCACTGCATCCAGCTGTCTCCTACTACAATTAATGCTGCAGTAACTATATCTTTATACATATAACTTTAGAGTTTGGTGCTTTTACTCCTTTAGTATTTTATTTCTTTAGGATTCTGGGTCAAAGAAAATTTGTATTTTTAATTTTAACATATATTGCTAGATTACAGAAAGATTATAAAAATTCACATTCTGAAAGGCAGTAATTACATGGCTGAGTTTCTAACTTGTTATACTTTACTTAGAAGAAGTCTTTCCAGATGCAAAAGCAAAAGAAGAACCCATAAGTCAATGGTATCCAACCTGTAGCCCATGTGCTGATTTTGTGAGGACTTTTTTTACTTATGTGTGGTATCGGACCTATTTTTTGCTAATCAGCTTTCCTCAATATTTGCATATTTAATGTGTGGCCCAAGACAACTCTTATTTTTCTAAAGTGTGGCAGAGAAAATAAAAAGTTTGGACATCGCTGCCATAAATGAAGAGATTGATATATCCAACAAAATAAAAACTGTAAAACTTCCATATGTCAAAATATCACAATTTTTTTTTTTTTTGAGACAGAACCTCAAGCTGTCACCCTGGATAGAGTGCCGTGGCATCACAGCTCACAGCAACCTCTAACTTCTGGGCTCAAGCGAGTCTCTTGCCTCCGCCTCCCAAGTAGCTGGGACTACAGGCGCCTGTCTCAACGCCCGGTCATTTTTTGGTTGCAGCTGTCATTGTTGTTTGGCGGGCCGGACTGGATTCGAACCTGCCAGCTCAGGTGTACATGGCTGGCGCCTTAGCCCATTGAGCCACAGGTGCCGAGCCAAAATATCACAATTTTTTGATAATAATAAGCAGACAAAATAAAGAAAAATAGAAATTAGAGAAAATATAAACAGCATGACTAATTTTTAACATCCTTAACATACAGTCTATAAATAAATGAATAAAATGCAAACACACAAAAAGATGAACAAGAGAAGGCATGAACAGATAAATTATAAAAAAGAAATAAAGTGGCCAACAAATATGTTTTAAAATATTCAACTTCCCTTTTTTTTAATTGTTTTTGAGACAGAGTCTCACCATGATGCCCTCGGTAGAGTACCGTGGCGTCACAGCTCACAGCAACCTCAAACTCTTGGGCTTAAGTGATTCTCTTGCCTCAGCCTCCCAAGTAGCTGGGACTACAGGTGCCCACCACAATGCCCAGCTATTTTTGTTGTTGCAGTTGTCATTGTTGTTTGGCAGGCCCAGGCCACGTTTGAACCTGCCAGCTCCAGTGTATGTGGCCAGCGCCCTAACCGCTGAGCTATAGGAGCCAAGCCCCCACTAGTTATTTTTAAAAATATACTTAAAAATAGGAATTTTCTTTTTGGCACATGAAATCTGTAGAAAGGTTTTCAATATGGTACATAATGCTCAAGGGCATTTGTCATATCTTGTTAGAAAACACCTTGACAAAAGTGTCAGAAATTGGCTCAACGCCTGTGGCTCAAGTGGCTAAGGTGCCACATACACCTGAGCTGGAGGGTTCGAATCCAGCCCAGCCCGCCAAACAACGACGGCCGCAACCAAGAGAAAAAAAAAATGGCCAGGCGTTGTGGCAGGTGCCTGTAGTCCCAGCTACTTGGGAGGCGGAGGCAGGAGACTCGCTTGAGCCCAGGAGTTGGGAGGTTGCTGTGAGCTATGATGCCACAGCACTCTACCCAGGGCAATAGCTTGAGGCTCTGTCTCAAAAAAAAAAAAAAGTATCAGAAATCATAAAATGTTTAAATACTCTGACCCAGGAGTTCTACTTCTAGGAATTTATTCTAGGGAAATAAATTCCCACAAAAATTTATGTGAATGTTTTAAGATAAATTATTTATCATAGCAAAAAATCAGAAATAATTGTTCCACAATTGAGTGATGGAATAAATTATGGTTTACCCACAAAATTAGAAACTATGCGGCTGTTAAAAATCTTGTTTTTGAAGATAAGCTAATAAAATAGGAAAATGTTTATGAGAAAAAGATGTGGGAATAAAAAAAAAATCTATACATAATATAATCTCAGTGTTGTTATTAAAAATATATACGAGCTGGTATAGAGGCTCATGCCTGTAATTCCAGCATCTGGGGAGGCCAAAATGGGAGGATGGCTTGACCAGGAGTTTAAGACAAGCCTGGGCAACATAGTAAGACCCTGTCTCTACAAAAAATAAGAAAAATTAGCTGGGGGCATGGTAGTACACGCCTATAGTCCCAGATACTCAGGAAACTGAAGTGGGAGGATCATTTGAGGCCAGGAGGTCGAGGTTACAGTGAGCTATGATTGTACCACTGCATTCAACTTGGGCAATAGAGATCCTGTTTCAAAAAAAAAATAAAGATATTTAAATATATATGTATAAAATATGACTTAATACTGTGACTATTAAGAAGTTATGAAGTTATATACACACAAAATCTTTACTTTCTGTACCTCCTGAATTTTCTATAATAAACATTCAACACATTGTTTTATAATCTACAAAATAAAATAAATTTCAGTTTTAGAAAGAGGTTTTTTTCCATGTTATTCTTTTCTTGAATATACTAAGGATAATTAATAAGTTATCTGCATATTTATATTTTAAGTTCTTTATCATTTATTTTAGACTGAATGTATCACTGAAAAAATCAATTTGGAATACCATTACATTTAGATGAGTATATTCACATATCAGTATATTTTCTAATATTTTTCTATCACTGTATTTAAGAGGAAAGATGAGTTTGCAAAGAATTTCCTCAAAAAGACAGGTGGTATAAGCAATCTCTTTTACATTAATTTTATCTTTCCCGAAAAGGATGAAATATTTAAGCCTAAAACTTACCTCAAAGGTATGATCTAGTCTGTATACTGACACTGAATTTACTGCACTGACTATCTCCAATACACCATTGAAATTATTCAAATCTTGAAAAACTTGCAGAATTTCTATAATTCTACTCAGTACTGCCACCCGTTCTTCAAAATTTTCTGCTTCCACAATGCATCTAACAACAAAAAAATTTAATGATTTAGAAAAGTTTCTTCACCTCACTTAGAAAACAAAACAACAAAAAAAACTGCTTGTAGCCAGAATCTTAGCTTAAATATGACTTAATACTGTGACTATTAAGAAGTTATGAAGATAGAGTAAATAAAAACTTACTTTTCAAACCAGAGTGTGAGATTTGTGGTATGGCGAATCATTTTTAATAAATTTGGAGAATTTATTTCCTTATCTTCTTTGGTCCACACACTCCCTACAAGTTCAGATGGCTGAACTTTCCTGTGGAGTCAAAAATCAGTGCAACTTAACTGACAAAAGATTACTATAAAAATTATTTAAAGATCTCCTAAAATTTAGTAAGAAAAATATAATTAACCCAATAAGTGGACAAACATATAAACAAGTAATTCACAAAGAAATAGAACCAAACAGCCACCAACACACAAAAAAAATTTCATCTTTTACTCAAGGAAAAGAGCATAAACCTCAGTGAAATCCCATTTTACTCCTATCAGACTACCAAAAGTCTGATAATACCAAATGGGTAAAAATATGATAAATCTTCAACACTGATATGAAAGTAAAAATTGATACATCTACTTTGTAAAAAATTTGATAATATTTCATAGTACTAAAGGCATACATACCACATGACCCAGACATTCTACTCCTAGGTGTATACCCTAGATAAACTCTTAGACAAAGATATACAAACACATTTATAAGAATGTCAGTGAAACATTACTTGCAAGAATAAAAAATCTCAATCAAAAACATCTCTGCACTCTTCCTAGGAGTCTGGGTTGTAAATGAATGGAACATTCATGTAATGGAATACTATATAGCAGCTAAAATAAGCTAACTAGAACTATATTTATCAACTTGAACAAATACTGAAAAACAATTTAAGTAAAAAAAGTTACAGAAAAAATATACAAAATAGTGTCATTATTGTGTTTGACTGTGTTTATGTAAATAAATTATAAAGATACACATGGGATCAAATTCTGGGTAGTGGTTATTTCTTGGAAGAGAAGAATAATGAAACTGGAGAGAATTACACAAAGAATTTCAGTTTTATCTGTAATATTTTTGTTGCATATGAACATTCATTGTGTTATTTTTTATATTTTCTGGAATGCCTGAAATATGCAATAAAATATCGAAGAAAAGAGCAGATGAAATAATTCTATATGGTGAGTCATGATTACATAAAAACTGACCAGTCTCATTGCCTTAAAAAAGTTTCTTAAAAAAAAAAAAAAAAAGTAGGGGCGGTGCCTCTGGCTCAGTGAGTGGGGCACCGGCTCCATATACCGAGGATGGCGGATTCAAGCCCGGCCCTGGCCAAACTGCACCAAAAAAACAGCCGGGTATTGCGGCGGTGCCTGTAGTCCCAGCTGCTTGGGAGGCTGAGGCAAGAGAACCGCCTAAGCTCAGGAGTTGGAGGTTGCTGTGAGCTGTGATGCCACAGCACTGTACCGAGAGCAACAAAGTGAGACTCTTGTCTCAAAAAAAAAAAAAAAGTAGGCCAGGCAAGGTGGCTTATACCTCACAACTGTAATCTTAGCACTTTGGAAGGCCAAGACAGGAGGACTGCTTGAGGTGAGGAGTCCAAAACCATCCTGTCTCTACAAAAAATAGAAAAATAGCTGGGCATGTTTGCACAGGCCTGTAATTCCAGCTACTCAGTACGCTGAGGCAGGAGGATGGCTTGAGCCCAGGAGTTTGAGGCTACAGTGAGCTTTGATGACCCCACCAGCACACTCTAATCCAGGCAACAGAGCAAGATCCAAAAAAGAAGCTTTAATCATAGATTTGAGTACAATAATGGTTACTAGCTAATAGTTTTAAAATAAGTTTTCTTAACTGGGTCTATTATTTCACCAGAAATTTAGTTTACAAATGGTGTGTCAATGCTTTATGTATGTTACCCTGCTTCCCTAATGCACATCACTTATCGAAGGTATCTTTCTATGTCACAGAAAGCAAAGTGCTTTGTCTTTCCTGATGCATTTAACAAGTCACTCTGGGAGGAAAAACTTGAGTCAGTACTATTTGTTTTGTTACCTCAAGTAACAAATCCCTTCACTTCTACCTACCACAAATCCCACAACAAAAAAAACTATGTTATTGCTTTTCCTGGTGCAATCCCTATCCTGATTAGCAGCCTAAACAAACTGGCTGCTAATCAGGATAACTTTTCAAGGGATTTGTATTTTAAAAGGGGGCTCCTACACTATTCACAATAACTAAGATAAGGAATCATCCATCAACAAATGGATAATTCACACTCATATAATTGAATACTATTCAGCCACAAAAAGGAATGAAATCATATCATCAACATGAATAAGCCTAGAAGACATTATGTTAAGTGAAATAAGTCAGGCAAGAAAAGAAAAACACTACATGTTCTTCCTCATGTGAGAGCTGAAAATGTTTCTGAGCTGACAGAAGCAGAGAGAAGAACTGTGGGTTGTAGAGGCTGGAAAGGGAAGAGAGAGGATGCTGGTTAACAGGTACAAAGTAACAGATAGATATGATGAACATGGTTAACTATAATTTATCATATATTTTCACAAAGCAAAGAGAGAGGGTTTTGAATGTTTTGAGGTGATGGATATACGCTTATTATCCTAATTTAATCACTATATACTATGTACATATATTGAAATATCACTCTCTATCCCATAAATATGTACAACTATTATGTGTCAACTAAAAATAAACAGGTACAAAATAAATAGCAGACACATCAAAATAATAATAAAAACAAAAGGGGGCTCCTAAATGCAAAAAAGTTTTTGATTGAATGATAGTGGTAGGGACATATTTTACAACAGAGAGCTGTTACCTGCAAGGTCTGCACTCTTCATAGGAGCCTGGGTTGTAAATGAAAGAAGAAAGCCTGTCTTATTCAATGTTCTATTCATTTACCATCCAAGAGCCAAGCATCACACTAACTGACTGAATGACCTCAAACTAAACCAGTCTGAGGAAGTCCTAGTAAGAGTGGCGATTGACCTGAACGTGGTTGCTATGCAATTGCATTAGTCTTCTCTTTGCCATCCTCATGAGGGATTGCTAGTTCCTAATCCAGGCCGAAACAATATAAGATTTTTACCTACAAGACACACTGCAGTTAAAAACTATGCTATGATTGTTCCTCTGAACTCATGAAAACAGATGAGGTATTTTTAAACACTCATGAATAATCTGCAAAATGTCTGAAAATAGGTAGAGGTGATTCAAGATTCTTGCAAATAGAGCAGAAAATTAACATTAATTGTCTACCTGTAGAGATCAGATTCCAAAAGTGTTAGCTGACGTGCAATTTCTATTGGATGAAGTGTCATGAGATCAAATATTTCAAACTGTCCTGGTCTGCTGATATGCCATTCAATTGGTGGGGGGGGACTTTCAAAGGTAATATTATGGCTTATTCCATTTGCCTGAGCTTGCTTCTTCCTCTTGATGATCTTAGCAATTGACTCCACCCATTTCTTCATAGCTTTCCCTGGAAAAAGAACACATAAACAAAAACGACTTTTACTTGACAGACATAACTGCAACTCTTCATATAATATTAAACCTTCACTTAGCTTCAACAATTATCAACTCATGGTCAATTTTTGTTTCATCTAACCCCACTCATGTCCTCCCTTCACTCCCTACATTATTCTACAACAAATTAAAGACATCATATCATTTTATTCATATTTAAGTATGTGTCTCTAAAAGAGTCTTTAAAATAATAATCACAATACAATTATGACACATAAAAACGGATAACATCTTAATATACTGTATCTTCAAATATTTTGTTAGTGTTTAAATTTCTCTAGTCACATAAAAGTTTTCTTACAGTTGATTTGAAAAAGAATCTGAACAAGATCCACATACTGCATTAGTCAGCATGTCTCAGTTCTTCTTTAATCTATGGGTTACCATAAATGTTCATTTTAGCTTGTAATTTGAAGAAACTGAATCATTTGCCCTACAGTGCTTCTCAAGGCTGCATTTTGCCAATTCTATCTATGTGCTATCATTCATCATGTTTCTCTATCCCCTACATTTTCTGTAAACCACAGACAAAAAGATTTTGTGTGATTCAGCATCAATTTTTTTGCATGAATATTTGTCAAGATGCTTCCAGCAGGAGGCATAGAATGTCCAGCTACTTCTTTTTTTGTGATGTTATGTATTCACTTATGATAAATCCCTTCATTATTTCACTAGTAATTCAGAAATAGTGAGATTCTACCACTCCTTCTCTATAATATCAATCGAAACACTTCTCTGACGATAGACTTTCCCTCATGAACTATCTGGTTACCCTAAGGTGTTAACTTTCACAGAAAAGGACTATATAAGTCCCACTGTTCTCTGGGTGACAGAACAAGAACCTATCTTGGAAAAAAGAAAGTAGATACAGAATAATCATATTCTCTATCTTAAATAAAATTCCCCTTGAATAACAAGTAGGGCATAACATAATCTGGACTTGTTATTTTTTTTTTTCTTTTAGAGACGTTCAGAGTTCCAAGATGGTTGTAAACATGAGTCTAGAAAACCATCCTGAATGTTATTTCAGCTTTAAAAACAAAAAAAAACAAAAAAGCTTAACTTTAAGTTACACAAGCCTGAAAATAAACTCATGTGCAACAAAGATTCAATCAAACCTTTAAATAATATACCTCTTACACTTGAAATGAAGAATTCTAGTCTTTCAAGTAATTCCAAATCTCTTTCAAAGTCATAAAAATGGTGTTCAACCCAGTGCCGAAACACATTTAAGATCCTGATAACATGAAAAGAAACAAACACATTTGAGTGAAAACTAAGTATTTGATTATACTTCGTTCACTTCCCTAATTTCAGGGTGACAGCTTGACATAAACTACATTTAATTACTACCTTAAGTGCTTCAATAACATGAAGAGAGCAGATCTTCAGACCGCGCATTATTTTAAAATTACACTTTAAAATATTTATAAGGATAAAAATTTGGTAACAAAAAGCACCTTATCTTTAGTCACATGTAGAAAATTCATACTCTACAGTACAAAAGTTATTTTTAAATTCTTAAACTTAAAAGACATTTTTTTAAGCTAGGAATATATTTAACAAAGGAAGTGAAAGATCTCTAGACAGAAAACTACAAAATATTGATGAAAAAATAGCAGATGGGCGGCGCCTGTGGCTCAGCGAGCAGGGCGCCGGCCCCATATACCGAAGGTGGCGGGTTCAAACCCGGCCTCGGCCGAACTGCAAAACAAAAAAATAGCCGGGCATTGGGGCGGGCACCTGTAGTCCCAGCTACTCGGGAGGCTGAGGCAAGAGGATCGCCTAAGCCCGGGAGTTGGAGGTTGCTGTGAGCTGTGTGACGCCACGGCACTCTACCGAGGGCGATAAAGTGAGACTCTGTCTCTACAAAAAAAAAAAAAAAAGAAAAAATAGCAGATGACACAAATGAAAAAACATCCCATGCTTACAGATCAAAAGAATTACTATCCTTACAATAACCATACTGTCAACAGCCATCTACAGACTCAATGCAAGCCCTATCAAAACACCAATGTCGTTTTTCACAGAATTAGAAAAAACAATCCTAAAATTTATATGGAACCAAAACAGAGCCTGAATAGCCAAAGTAACCTGTAGGCCTCACGCTGTCTGACTTCAAATTATACTACAAGAATATAGTAACCAAAACAGCATACTACTAGTATAAAATAGACACATAGATCAATGGAAAAGAATAAAGAACCCAGAAGTAAAGCCACATACTTAAACAGCCAGCTGATTTTTGACAAAGTTGACACTACACACTGGGGAAAGGACACCCTTTTTAATTAATGGTGTCAAGAAAATTGGAATCCAACAGGCAGAAAATAAAACTGGGCTATATACAAAAATCAACTCAAGATGGATTAAAGACTTGAATATGAGACCTGAAACTATTGTATCAAAGAGATACCTATATTCAAATGTTTATTGCAGCACTATTCTCAATAGCTAAGATACTGAATCCATATAAACGCCCATCAAAGGAGAACTGGCTAAAGAAAATATGGTTTAAATACACAATGGAATAAATTCAGCCTTCAAAAAGAATGAAATCATGTCTTTTACAAAAACATGGATGGAACTAGAGGCCAATTTTTAAGTAAAAAACTCAGACATGGAAAGAAAAATACCACATATCCTCACTTATAAGTAGGAGCTAAATAACAGGGTTTATCTTATTTTTGTCTAAAAGACAAAAATAGAAGAGCTGTTTTGTTTCACAGTATCACAAAAATGGTTACCTATAACCTTACAAAGAGATTTAAACAACTGTGCAAATATAATAGCACACTCAGCACCACAGAGACATACAGATAGACTAAATTAGTTACATTAGCATTTTTCTTCATGACTTCAACAAGAAGCCTTTCTCAGGCTTAGAAAATACATTTAATTCCCCATCTCTGTCATGCTATTTATAATAAAACAAGTTTAAGTCACTGTATACGTATTAGCTCAGTGGCTTAGAAAATATTTCAAAATATCACAACATTTTTAGTTTCTAGTTTACATTTAGATCAATCTAAATGGTTCTGCTTCCATTTTCTTTCCTTCCTAGTTTTCATAGCATCAATGTAGTTTTAAAATTATCATGTAAAAGAAAAAAAATCTAATTACTGGACTTCATCAAAATTAAAAACTTTTGCTAATCAAAGAAATCATTAAGAAAACTAATAGGCCAGGTATGACAGGTCACACTTGTAATTCTAACGTGTTGGGAAGCTGAGGAGGAGGAGGACAGCTTATGACCAGGTCAAGACCAGCCTGGGCAATACAGTAAGACCCCATTTATTTCAAAAAGTTTTTTTAATTAGCCAGGTGAGGTGGTGTGTACCTGCAATCTCAGCTACTTGGAAAGCTGAGGCACTAGGACTGCTTGAGCCCAAGAGTTTGAGGCTGCAGGGCCCTATGAAAACCTGCCACTGCACTGCAGCCTGGACAACAGTACAAGACCCTGTCTCAAACAAAAACAAATACAAAACAGAAGAAAAAAGAAAAAGAAAAGAAAAAAAGAAAATTAACAGTGATAGCCTGGGAGAAAATGTTTATAAGTAACTGAGAAAGGACTGCCATTCTGTCCTATTCAATACACTTCTATAACTCAGTAAAAAATAGAGATTTGAACAGATTGTTCATAAAATAAGTATGAATGGCCAATAAGAGAAGATAAAAAAGTTTTAAAAGTTCTAAACATCATTAGTCATTGGGGAGATACAAATTAAAGCCATAATGAAATACCACTATACACTCAGCAGTATGGCTAAGATATAAAGACTGATATCACTAATGTTTGTGAGCACACAAAACAACTGTAACTCTCATACATTAATGGTGAAATGTGTTTGAAAAATGTTGGCGTACTTCCTTTGAAAAGTAAACATACACCACACTGTGACCCAGCCCCTCCACTGTTATCTACCCAAGGAAAGTAAAAATTCATATTCACAATAAGACTTCTAAGTTAAAGTTAATAGTAGCTTTATTCATAGTAATAGAAAACTAGAAAAAACCCAGGTATCCATCAGTGGGAAAAAACCGAATAAATAAATGTGGTATATTCATATAATAAAACACTATTGCAGTAATAAAATAAACTAATGGAAGCAATAATACAGATGACTGTGAAAAGCATGCAAGAATCCATTTATATAAAATTCTAAAACAGGTAAAACTTATCTATTGAGGGAGAAATCAGAATATTGCCTGTGGGCCGTAAGAACAAAAATGTCTCTATATTCTATGTATTGATCTATATATAAATCAAGATATTTTTATATCTTGAGTTTGGATTATAGAGATACATATGGTTTGTCAAAAGTCAACAATTCTGTCCAGGTGCAGTGGTTCACACACCTGTGATCCTAGCACTTTGGGAGGCCAAGGCAGGTGCACTGCTTGAGCTCAGGAGTTCGAGACCAGTCTGAGCAAGACTGAGACTCTGTTTCTACTAAAATAGAAAAACTAGCCAGGCATTGTAGCAGGTGCCTGTAGTCCCAGTTACTTGAGAGGCTGAGGCAAGGGAATCACTTGAGCCCAAGAGTTTGAGGTTGCTATGAGCTATGACACCATGGCACTCTACCCAGGGCAACTGAGAGAGACTCTGTCTCAAAACAATAAATAAATAAGTAAATAAATAATCAACATTTCCTCCTTTTAATAGGCAGGAAAAAAATTGAAAAAGTACACTTAAAATGTATAGATTTCACTGTATGCACATTTTAAAACAAAGTAATAATAAAGAAAAAATGTAACAACATACAATTTGAAGTATTTAAGGAACAGTGGACTTCAAAATATGTCCAACAAGACCGAGCACGGTGGCTCATGCCTGGTAATCCTAGCACTCTGGGAGGCTGAGGTGGGTGGACAGCCTGAGCTCGGGAGTTCGAGACCAGTCTGAGCTACTGCGAGATCCCCATCTCTAAAAATAGGCAGGTGTTGGGCAGCGCCTGTGGCTCAGTGAGTAGGGCGCCAGACCCATATGCCAGAGGTGGCGGGTTCAAACCCAGCCCCAGGCCAAAGCCTGCAAAATAAATAAAATAATAAAATTAAAAAAAAAAAAATAGGCAGGTGTTGTGAAGGGTGCTTGTAGTCCCAGCTACTTGAGAGGTGAGTTTAAGAGAACTGTTTGAGCCCAAGAGTTTGAGGTTGCTGTGAGCTATAATGCCAGGGCACTCTACCAAGGGTGACAAAACAAGAGTCTGTCTCCAAAAAAAAAAAAAAAGTCCAAAAAATTAAATGATCAATTAACTAGTAGATGAATGATAAATCGATATGTGAATAGATAGAATAGATAGACACTTATCTACGTGGTGGGTTTACAGGTGTTCACTACAAAATTCTCTCAACTTTGCTATTTGTTTAAAAATTTCATAATAAAATGTTGGAAAAATTACCATCATGTACTTTGCTTAAAATCCCGCAATGTTAATGGAACAGGATTAACAATTTGGCTTGGATTTCAAGGTCATCTCCAACTATACCTCATTCCATATAGTTAATCTCATCTACTACTACTTGAAATGCAGTATCTATATTCTTCCCAGGTCAATTTCCTTGCCTATTTCCTCTGCACATCATTCTCATTTCTGTTCTCTTGCATTTATTCATACTATTTCCTATTACCCTAATATCTACAATCACCTTTCTGCCTATATAAATCCTATATATCCTTTAGGAACAATCTCAGACTTTACCTCTTCCAAGGTATTTTCCCTAATTACTCCTCCCTAATTTCAGCTATTCCTAAAATTTTATACTGGCTCGGCGCCTGTGGCTCAACGGGCTAAGGTGCCAGCCATGTACACCTGAGGTGGCGGGTTCGAATCCAGCCCAGGCCAGCCAAACAACAACGACGGCTGCAACTAAAAAATGGCCAGGCGTTGTGGCGAGCGCCTGTAGTCCCAGCTGCTTGGGAGGCGGAGGCAGGAGACTCTCTTGAGCCCAGGAATTAGAGGTTGCTGTGAGCTGTGATGCCACAGCACTCTATCCAGGGTGACAGCTTGAGGCTCTGTTTCAAAAAAAAAAAAAGTGACACCCTAAAATTTTATACAGATGTATTTTTCTAAGCCACTTACACATTCAAAGAAGAATAGTGCATAATTGTTTCATGTTTCCCTTTTCCTTAATAACATTATAGCATCAAGGTACCATAATATCATGATAGTCTATATTGTTTTGTACCCACCATAGTACTGAACTAAGAACAGAAAATGCTTAGAAATACTTCAAGAACTTACAAGACGGAAAGACTAAAATTATATTTCCCCCCGCTACATAGCAACCTCATAAATGGTATGCCTCATACTAAGAGATTTAATTTGAGTGTAGATTAGTACAAATGGATTACAGCTAGAAAAAAATTAATTCTTTTTTATTGGTGATGGGTAAATAATCTCATCTTTCTAAACAAAGGATGACATATTAAAAGTTTTAACTGAAAGACATATAGCTGGGAGTACTAACATTCCTCTAAAACTGCACTTACCTGTGGCAATTATCCTGGAAAATAATTAATAAACTTAGTTCCAAAGCTAAAATTTATTGGTCAACTTTAACCAAGGAAACTCAACATTTAGAGAGAGAAAAATATTGAAATCATGCATCATTAATAAAATAACTTGGTTTCCAATGGGTAGATAATGCTTTGGTTCTCACTTGGACTCTAAGGAAGGCTAATTAAAGGAGTTTCTAATTTTCAATGCTTAGTAGTATTAAAAAAGTACCACACTGAGTTAAAGAACTCAAACACAGATTTCAATACCATTCTGCCACTGCCTTTATATGATCTAGCTCAAATTACTCAATTTTGCTGTTTCAATTTCCTCATTATAAAGTGGGAATAGTAAGCATATTGTAAAGATGAGATTAAAAAAATCAAAGCAGTTAGGGCAATGCATCGTACTCAGCAAGTACTTAACAACTGGCAGTTGCTAAACTCAAATACATTTGTAGAAATTATCACAATGACGTCTTAAAGAAATATCTATGTATTTTGTGAGAGGTGAGTGTAAAAGAGCTAGAACATCCACAAATACTACAAACTGTAAAAAAATGCCCAGGATATCAAATGATCACAATGGGACATGAAGGAAAAAGGTTGACAGTAAGCAAGGCCATTTAAAATTTTCTAATTTTTACTTTTACTAACAAATAGGTGGGCGGCACCTGTGGCTCAAAGGAGTGGAGCGCCAGCCCCATATGCCGGAGGTGGCGGGTTCAAACCCAGCACCAGCAAAAAACTGCAAAAAAAAAAAAAAAATAATAACAACAAACAGGTATCCCGATCTCTAAGCATAGTTATGTCACAAGCCAGAGATATCCAATATAAACAACACAGTTTCTTCAAGGTATTTATGAATAGCTTCACAGAGAAAGAACTTTGGAAGTTTAATTTAACTGCTATTTAATAGTAATACCTACATTCAAATTAAGAGCTCAGAACTTTTGTGCTAATTATACACTGAAAATTGACTGACACGTAAAAATATAATAGTCAGGGCTTGGCACTTGTAGTTCAGCGGCTAGGGCGCCAGCCACATACACCACAGCTGGCGGGTTTGAACCCAGCCCAGGCCCACCAAACAACAATGACAACTACAACAACAAAATATAGCTGGGCACTGTGGCAGGCGCCTGTAGTCCCAGCTACTTGGGAGGCTGAGGCAAGAGAATTACTTAAGCTCAAGAATTGGACATTTTATATGTATATATATACACATATAATAGTCAGGCCAAACCTAAGTTGTACTGGTTGGACATATTCCTTGCGAAATCTTTTAAGGTCTGCACTGATTGGCTGCTCTCCTTTCTCTATTGCCAATTTGTCTGCTTCAGTAGGTTCTGGCTCTGGAATTTCAAATCTGAGAAAAAAAGCAAAAAGAGAGAAATTTGTTCATACACAAATTAAAAGTATTTAAAATACAAGAGGAAAAATGTAATGACTTAGGAACCCTCTTTCCTATGTCTTCAAAGAAAGCTGTAATTATTGTTCATTAAACTTCTCTTAAGGTCTGATATGCTACCAAAAATGGCCTTTGGCTCTTTGGTGCTAAGGTTTTGTATTCTTTCTTTCATCAAAAAGTTTTATAACTAGCACTGATCAACACAAAAAAGGCCTATGGAAAAAAGCCAAGAAAAGAATCCACGAGGAGTACAGCCTCCTTCAAGAACACAACAGAAATGGCTTATGCAAATAATGTCTTTAATGTTTATGTGATTAAAATTAAAGTGGACAAATCAAATTTCCTTAATTAAATAAGGTCAAAAAAATTCAAAGAGAAGGCCAACACTGAAATTTTAACAATATTTAAACAATATAACTAAGTAGACAAAATAAAAACCGAAGTTAAAAAAAAATCCTTGACCAACCACACTCTAACAAGTATGTTTTCCTTATTTTGGACACAAAAATAGGACTAAGTAGATCTTCATAGCACATTATGATAACTCTGTCTGGTAAATTTAGTTTCACAGAACAACACAGTAATAGAAGTCAAGATAAATTCTGTTATTAAGTTTTAAAATATGAAACAAAAATCATTTGGGGGTCCAGAGTCTGTATTTTGAACTATAAAGCATTTTAAATGTCACTAAAATACTAAGAAAAAGACTGCAACTCAACTTAATTTTTAAAAATTAATTATAATGAAGGAATTGTTAACTTTCAGGTTCAATAATGATATGTAATTTTAAAAAATAAGAGTCCTTATCTTTTAGAGATACATAGAGAAATATTTACAGATAAAACATGTTGTCTGAGATCTACTTCAAAATAATCCCTAGGGGTAAGGTGTTAAATCTGTAGGGAAACAGATGAAACACAAGTTGATAATTAAATGCTGGATGATATACAAATGGATTTATTATAGTCTTCTATCCACTCTTGTATATGCTTTGAAATTTTTCATAACAAATTTTAAAAGTGAAATGCAGAAAAGTATCTTTTAAGGAAGGATCATTTTTTTGAACAGAACAATTTTCATAAAAATGCAAAGTTTATTTTATCCTCTACATTAGTTCGAAATACTGCTAAGAGATGAAAAGATCTGTTATTAACAGCAACTTCCAGGAGCCCTCTATCTGAAGAGTAATAGAGCCAAATAAATTATGTTCAGTAACTACTCAAGCATATATTAGGTACTAGGTAGTTTGCAAAATATAAACAGTTAACTTTCCACAAAATGTCAAGGTAAGTGAAATAAGTATTTTTCTTACCGTTCAATCAGTAAGCTTAGCAATTCCTGTGGTTTACAAAATGAACGATACGTGGTAAGAAAAGTACGAACAAAATTGGGATCTGAAAAGGTAGAGCATAAAGTAAGTTTCATGTTTAATTTACTCAGTTTAGTTAATTCAGAGTACCCTGCTTTGGAGGCTTTCATTCCTTTTCCTTCCTATTTTGGATCCTCCCACCACAGCTTTTCCTGTCACTCATGGTATTGGTTATTTCGTTTTTCATTCTTTTTTTAAAATTTGATATAGGGTCTTACTCTGTCAGCCACGCTGGGGTGTGGCAGCATAATCACAGTTCACTGTAGCCTCCAACTCCTGGGCTTAAGAGATCCTCCTGCCTCAACCCACCTCCCTGTCCCCCCACCCAAGTAGCTGGAACTACAGGTTCACACCACTACACTTGGCTAATTTTTTAAATTTTCTGTAGAGACAGAGTCTCACTATGTTTCTCAAGCTGGCCTCGAACTCCACGCCTTAAGTTATCTTTCCACTTTAGGTCCCTGGAGGCGTGAGCTACTGTACCCAGCCCATGGTATTTCTTGATAAATGAGGACTGTTTTCAATTCAAGATTCAAGAACATGAAAATTTTATATTTACTAAGCTACAATATTACATTTTTAGAAACAAAGTTATTTATTCCTTTTGATCATACAGCATTTTTATATTTTCAAGGCAATTCATTCTTTTTCCCCAAGCCTCAAATATTTTGAGTCCTAGGCCCTAAGCAAGCATTTAGAATGAGTTTTACATACCTGCGTACATATGATATGTTAACCTTTCAATTAATTTCACCACAGTTCCTCCTTTAATAATGGGGATTCCACTTCGACTTTGCAAGTTGTCTTCAAAAACAATGTTTTCCTCAGAGTCTTTTACTACAAAACGATACACTTCTGGACTTGGTAATCTCAGGGGCTGCTCATTTTCTTCCTTCAATAATACTGAATCTAGCATTCGATCTAGAGTACTACGATAATGAAGAGAAATGAGGGCTGCCATCCAATTGTTTTTCTCTTCAGCAGACTTAGCAGCAAATATTATGCTGTTTTCATCTTTGGATACTAATTCAAAAGCATGTTTGTACTCACAGGTATCTTCTTTATCACAGATTTGTATTTTCCTCATGACAAATTTTTCTTTTAATCTGTATTCGGCACTACTGTAACCTGGAAGTCGGGTCTGGCCATGATTAGGTTTACAACTGATCATTAAGCCATCAAAGAGAAAAATATATCGTTCATGTTTAGCACCAATTCTTGTTAATGGTCCTTCCATAATGAATTCATTGCAACACTGTCCAATATCTTTGCCTTCCCAGCCATCTATGTTTTTCTGAATTTCATTCATTTTTTTGATAGCCAGGTGCTTGCTTCTTAATTGACGATTATAAAAAGGGCAAACAGGATCCCTAAAAAAAACACCAAGATAAATTTAGTCTACTCAATGACTAGGCAAACTTATCTGCTTCAAGCATAAACTACCTCAAATCAAGCAGCAAAAATATTAAGTAATTCAACACTAGATTTTACCACGGCATTTACTTTTCTTCTAACTTTGCCTCTAAGTGATACATGCCTCAATTTTATTATTATAAAACAAAAGTATTATAGGCTCTATATTTCATTCCTCATGCCTTAAGAACTAAAATTACAAAGAATTCTAAATTTCTTTTACAGATTACATAAAATTATTAAATACATGTTTTTAAAAATTTATTAAGTATATTTTAACAATATGATGATGCTATTTTTTTTTTGTTTTGCTTTGTTTTAGTTTTTTGTTTTGCAATTTTTGGCCGGGGCTGGGTTTGAACCCGACACCTCTGTTGTATGGGGCTGGCGCCCTACTCCTTTGACCCACAGGCACTGCCCTGCTTTGTTTTAGTTTTGAGACAAGAGTCTCTGTTGCCCAGACTAGCGTGCCATGGCCTCAGACTAGCTCACAGCAACCTGAAACTCCTGGATTCAAATGATCCTCTTGCCTCAGACTCCCGAGTAGCTGGGAGTACAGGTGCCATGGCAACGCCTGGCTAATTTACTTTTCTGTATTTAGTACAGATGGGTTCTCCCTCTTGCTCAGGCTGGTCTCAAGCTCCTGAATTCAAATGATCTTCCTGCCTTGGCCTTCAAGAGCACTAGGATTACAGGTGTGCACCACTGCACTGGCCCAACAATGCTAATAGTAAGATTAAAAGACCAAAAGAAAAACGTGAAAGAAAAATAAAACTTTAAAGAATGCAACTATCACTATAAATCATACAAATTTAGAAAAGTAGGAACCAGATACAATGAAGTATGCAAAAGTATGTAGATTTTCAACAGTTCAGAATTACCCAGGTCGACGTCTAGGAGAATATTGCCTATAAATTCGGTCCATGCTACCCTGGAGATTCAGGAGGGCAGTAATAGCTTGATTCAAACACTCTCTGTCTTCTTGCTCTTCACTACATGCTTTCAATTGCTAAAAAAACCAACAAAAAAAATTAAAACTGCATTGTTTAATTCTTCCCCCAACTTTCTATAACAGTATTTAGAGAAAGTAGCAATAAATCAATTTTAATTAAATTTTAAATATACTTAATAAAAAAGCTATAGCTTTACATAATCATGTATACTCTGAACTCCTCAAACCAACCCTCTTCCTACACACGTAAAATACAATATAGATATAAAAAACTGTTAGCATACCAATTATGAAAAAAGTCACTATGAAACCCATTTGGACATTTTCCACATACATAAAAAGAGTTCAAAAGATCTCAAATATAAAACTTATAAATCACTTTTATTCATTAGTACTATGAATAAAAAAATAAAACTATAAATTATTTCATGTTCTCTAATAATTATTTGAGTGTGTTTTCAAAAAGGTTACAAATCGGCTCAGCCCCTGTGGCTCAATGGGCTAAGGTGCCAGCCACGTACACCTGAACTGGCGGGTTCGAATCCAGCCCGGGCCACCAAACAACAATGACAGCTGCAACCAAAAAATGGCCGGGTGCTATGGCGGGTGCCTGTAGTCCCAGCTACTTGGGAGGTGAAGGCAAGAGACTCGCTTGAGCCCAGGAATTGGAGGTTGCTGTGAGCTGTGATGCCATGGCACTCTATTCAGGGTGACAGTTTGAGGCTCTGTCTCAAAAAAAAAAAAAAAACGCTTACAAATCTCTGTAATATAGCATAGCATACTCAAGTGTACTAACTTCAACATTTCAATCCATAATAAATGTCTTCAACTAGCCCCATTGATTTTGTTGTTTTTTTTTTTTTTTTGAGTCAAGGTCTTGCACGGTGGCCTCATCATAGCTTACTGAAACCTCAAACTCCCGGCTTAAGCAATTCTTCTGTCTCAGCTTTCCAAGTAGTTGGGACTACAGCTGTGTCCCAACACAGCTAACTAAGCCCAACTAACGTTTTTTCATTTTGGAGTAGAGATGGGGTGTCACTTTTGCTCGGGCTGGTCTTGAACCGGCTCACCTCGGCCTGACAGAGTGCTAGGATTACAGGCAGTCTTCCAGTGATATTTTTTATAACATAAAATTCAACTGTTTTAGTAAATACCAAGAAACCATGGGAATTAATATTGTATCTTACCCTTAGAAATAATATTTGAAGATTGATTTATTAATCCTTAGAACTCTAGCTTTATCTATCTACAACTTTCTCTTGTATCTTATTCTCAAAAAGGAAGAAAATTTATTTATCATAATTATTCAAATTAAATTGTGCTGCAATGTTTCGATTTTTTTGACAAAAGAGTTCAAAGTGGAGCACTATACACACTATATAGATGTAAATATTTAGTATCTAAGATTATGTAGGTATAAATATTATGTAAGAATATGGGAATTTATGATCACTTCTTTCAGAAAATTTTGTAAAACTTAAATCTACTTTGTGATCTTTAACTTACTAGAAATTTTGTGACGAATTAAAAATGTCCTTCTATTTCAAGAACAATCTCAAAAGCATTCAGCAATGATTGCCTTTCCTCAGCAAGTAAACAACTGGACATTGTTTGAGAACTTGTTCTAAAACCTTTCATTTATACGTCTTAAAAATTATTCTCTCTGTGGAACACAGAGCCACCTGACTTTTTAAAAAGATTAATAATGGAAATAATTTGACTATCAGAAGTAATACCTTAATCTCTACTAAAGAATAAAAAATCGAAAGTATAAAGGGAGAAAAGTCAAAATACCACAGAAAGTTTGAAAAAGGATCAGTACTTGGTTATTCTGATTTTTTTGAGACAGAATCTCACTTTGTCACCTTCGGTAGAGTGCCATGGAGTCTTAGCTCACAGTAACCTCAAACTCTTGGGTTCAAACGATTCACTTGCCTCAGCCTCCCAAGTAACTAGGACTACAGATGCCTGCCACAACACCCGGCTGTTTTTTAGCGACAGGGACTCTCTCTGGCTCAGGCTGGTTTCAAACTCATGAGCTCAGGCAATCCACCCACCTCAGCCTTCCAAGGGCTGGGATTACAGGTGTGAGCCACCACACCCAGCAGTTATTCTGATTTTTAAAGATGAAAATTACTTGCAAAATCCCTATCACTTACTTTGCTGCTCTAAAGATTTCTTACTATAATCTTCTCAGCTCTGTTCTGATTGTTTTTATTGATCTATTCCCAAATCATCACTAATAATGAGACTCTACCAAAAAAAGTATGAGAAAAATTTCTATTGTTCACTTGGTCTTAAGGCTACTCACAAACAAACTCTTCCACATCTTTTTTTTAAGAGATGAGGCCTTACTCTGTCATCACCTGGGCCAGAGTACAGTGGTGGAATCACAATTGACAGTGACCTCAAACTCCGATTTCACAAGATGCTCCCACCTCAGCTTCCCAAGTAGCTGGGACTATAGATATGCACCACCACATCTGGCTAATTTGGGGGGTTTTTTTAGAGGGTCTTACTAGGTTGTCCAGGCTGGTCTTGAACTCCTGGCCTCATACTCCCAAAGTGCTGGGATTACAGGTGTGTGCCACCACACCTGGCCTACAAGTCATTTTAAAAATAGCCATGTAATAATTACAAGTTGTCAGGTAAAAAGAAATTTAGGATATTTAGAGCATAAGATCACCCAGTGATAGAAAGCTCTATCTGGCATACCCTTAGTCTAATAATTTGCTCAAAACAGTATTTCTTTCATTTTCAGCAGTAAGATTTAATAAACATCAGATTAACAAATACCTAAACTAATTTTCTACAGATATTTGGAAAAATGTCTTCTAAACATCTTACACTGCCACAGAAATTACTATATGGAACTACTTGCAAATAACTCACGCCTCCATTAGTTTTCCACACATGGGCGTCTTCTCTCCTTCTCTACACAGTGAATTTACCTCTAAGATACAGGTGAGTTTAGAGGGTCTTACTAGGTCGTCCTAGTTGTCCAAATGCTTCCTCTTGATGAAGATACCTTTTGCTTATGCCTTTAACCCCTTAAATTTTTTCTTTTGAAATTTATAGAAAAGTTGCTAAGTAACACAAACATTCCTGTATATGAGTCACCAATTTTTAACATTTTGTCATAAACTTCATTCTGTGTGCTAGTACGTACACACCATTTTTTTTCTCTGAACTATTTAAAAGTACCTTTAGTTTGTGATACTATCCATTCAGTTCCTTGCAGAAGGAGGAAAGCCAGTGCTGAATGGTTTTCATTTTGTTTTAGTAATATAAGGAAAAGTCAAAGGTATCACAAAGTACTCTCAAATAGTATCATTCTCCTTTCCTCTTTCAATATTTCAGTGATATATCATAGAACAATGATTTTCTTTCACAGAATCACAGTACAGTGCTTGACTTTAGGAATTTAACATTGATAATATTAAATTATCTAAATGACAACACATATTCCAATTTTATCAATTGTCCCAATAACATCCTTAGGATACTTCCCCAGCCCCTAAAACAGGATCCAGTCATTGTTACGTTAACTTGTCATGTTTCCATTGTCTTTTTTAATCTGCGCAATTTCTCAGCATTTGTCCTTCAAGGCTCCTCCAAATAAAAAAGGACATATACACATTCAGTAGGACAAATCCCTATACACCAAGGGTACCCAAACTCTTAGCTTCTCTGAGACACACTGGAAAAAGAAGAGTTGTCTTGGGCCACACAAAAAAATACACAAACGCTAATGAAAGCTGATGAGCAAAAAAATCCAAAAAAGCCTGTGCATAATTTTTGTGACATCTACCACCATAGATAAGCAAAAAAGTCCTCACCTAATCACTCTAATTATGCAGCGACCTATTCAGAGAGCCTTTTAAAGTTACTGAGCAAGTCCCAATTTTGAGATCAGTAATGTAGAAAATGTACATATCTAAGTAATAAAATATCTTTGGCATATTTTTGATGTTCTTTATTTTAAAAGTGGGTAACATAAAACTAGTGAGATATTTAACACTGTATTTGAGAAACTAATGCAGCAGTATCTGGTTCTATGAAAACAGCTGCAATTCTCAGTTACTTCTCAAGGTGCTTATCAGACATTTTGGTTCCAATTTTACTCTTACTATGCTTCATTCTTGAAAATAGTTGATCACAAATTTAGGTGCTGCCAAAAAGCAATGACATGAATAAGGTAAGGTTGTGAAATGAGAGAGATTTATCTCTAGGAAGGTTAAGACCTATAAAAGTTTAGTAAGAGACATAATCAAATCTTCCTTAAGTTGAATGTCAGATTGCAGCTGTATGCATTCCATTTGAAAATTGGCAGGCAACATATTTATGATGACTGCAAATGAAGGCACAAATGCATCAAAATATCAATTGCTTTTCTGGAAATCTTGAAATCTGTTTCCAAATTCTTGTATCAAATCAAAAAGCAAAGCTGCATATTTTTCACTGTTCATAGGACTGCTTTTAGCCAACCTGTGAAAATGCATCAAATTATTTGCCTTACTTTGAGCTTCCCATAATTCCATTTGGAATGCTGTTACGGTTTGAAACATTGTATTGATAAGCTGGTTTTCTCCTTGAAGAGCCATGTTTAACTCAATTAAATGAGTGGTTAAACTCACTAAAAAATGTACATTTGAAAGCTAGTTTTCATCATCAAGTTCTGGCACAAATTTGGTTTCTAATGCCATCTGTGACTAGATAATGTGACAAATTTTAAAATCTTACCAATATTTGGCCTCAACCTAGCCATTTTACTTCTGAAAAGTAAATGATGTTGCCATAGTCAGCATCAATACTTTTAAGGAATTCCTAAAATTGGCAATGATTCAATCTCTTGGCCCTTACAAAATTCACCTTCTTGATAATGATTTGCATGACATTTCCATATCCCTGCAATTCTGAATTGTGCTGTTATAAACATTCGAGTGCAAGTATCTTTATGATAAAACATCCTTTCTTCCTTTGGGTAAGTATCAGTAGTGGGCATTGCAGGATCAAATGGCAGGTCTATTTTTAGTTCTTTGAGGTAGGTTGTACTAGTTCCTTTCTCTCCACATACATACCAGCACTTGCTGTTCTGAGACTTTGTGTAACAGCCATTCTCACTGGCGTGAGGTGATACCACATTATGGTTGATTTGCATTTCCCTAATGATTAGAGATGTGAAGCATTTTTTATGTTTTTCTTGGCCATTAGACTACCTTCCTTTGAAAATTTTCTTATGAAGTCTTGTTATTGACAGCATATGATGCTAGAGGCAAACAGCTTTCAAGCACAAATAGATGAATAATTTGATTGTTTACATCTCCATGGAGACTAATGGATCCATAAAGAACTCATTAAAAGGATTGGAGGCTTCATTTAAATAATACACAGGCAGCCCCAGATGTGTATTTAGATTCCTAAAATTGTTTTAAATTACTGTCACATCTTATAAGCCCTATTAATAGCCATACAGGTGCCTTCTAATATTCACCAACATTTAGAAATCCTGGCTTAACTATATAATTGAAACTTATTTTTTTTTCCCTACCTGGGTGATTGGTTTTTTAAAACCCCAAGGCTGGTCTTACAGCTACTACGCTTACATCTAAGATCAAGACATTGACTGTGATGGTCCAACTCACCCTAAGCCACAGCTTCTTTTGCTACAATTAATCACTAGCCTCCAAGTCCTCTTAACCAAAGTGACTAAAACCAGCAGTCCTAGTGGTTAGCCAGTTAATTAAAGCATTTTTTTTTAACAAGTGAACAGTTTATTAAGAATTAAACAAAGGTCTGATGTGATACAGTACAAGCAAGACACTCAAGATAGGTATAATAGTACTACTCACACAAAAACTATCCCAGATAGTTTTTTGTTTGTTGGGAGGTTGGGCTTTTGGGGGGCAGAGTTAATACTTTGCATGAAATATCTTATTTTATAACAGTGAAATTGCTTTCTCTTTTGTCTTGTGATTTTTTTTGAGGTGAAATTTAAAGCATTTTTTTTAAAGATACATACATATTTTTAATGTGTTGCTTGGGTCCTAGCTAAGAGAGGAAGAATACTACACTGCACAGAAAAAATGTCAACTTCAAAAGCACTTTTATTAATAAGTTAAACATATTTAGTGCAATATTACACATAAAAGTTGTTAATTACTTATAAAAATACTCTTTAAAAGACTGGTATTGTGTAGCTCCAAAAATTAATTTTAAAAAGTAAACTCTTTTCTATTAGGTTAGTTTTCTGACATTCAATGTTATGAAATAACAGACAAGAATACATTTTCCTCTCTCTCTATCACATAGGAATTGTCTAAAGATAAATAAGATATACGGGTTTTTCTCTAAGATCACTGCAAAGAAGTAAGACATTTTAAGATACTTTATTGTATATTGTTATGAACAAAACATATTTCAAAATAATATGATCAGGTAAAAAACTAGTTTTTAGCCCCTAGAAATTCAAGTATTTTTGGTTCAGAAAGCTTTCATCTTACCTTTAATAATTCAAAATAATGCCAACAATGATAAACTGGCACCAGCATAAGGCGTGGAAGAACGTAACGAACTGCCTCTTTAAAACCATCAGCAATGGACTGTAAAACAAAGAGATATTAAACTATATCTTTGATAAAAGGATATAGAAATAGCTTTTAATTCAAAGTAATAAAGGAAAGCACATTCTATATTGAAGTACTGTAAGTCAAGTTATTTTTTCTCTCTTCAAATTATTAGATAAATATATACATTTCTTCATCCTTTATATGGCTAAAATAACTTCAATAGTTCTCTAAAGCCTCTTTTCAAATACTGGGGCTTCCATATCCCTAAAGGAATTTTGAAGACCCACATCCCCCCCCCCAACATTTTTACAATGTCATCAGCTATGTTTTAAATTTAAATAGTTACAAATAGTGTATTTTTAGGAATATTGCACATTGCATCCTATAAACATGATTTAAATATATTTCATCAAAGAGTGACTGAATAAATTTCAGTTTTGGCTCATTTAATTTATGAAACTGTCTTGTCATATAATTTGATTGACAAAGCCAATCTTCACTGCCAAAATAAACAGCCAGCAGGCTTAAATTGTCAGAAGTCTGACTTTATTCTCAAATTCAAATAAGCATATCGCTGTCATGTCCTCCAGAATTAAAAACGTGGAATAATCTACAACTGCTTCTAACATAGTAGTACATCAAGGAATGAGGACTTTGCAAGTATCCCCTTTCTTTTATCCCAAATCAATGATGAACTACTTAAAAAATGTTAATATAAACCCCTGTTATGATCATTTTACTTAACTCCTCAGTAGGTAGATCTGACAAGACATAGTAAGACATTTTGGCTACCAAACTAAGAGGGTTTTTTTGTTTTTTTGAGACAGAGTCTCACTATGTGGCCCTCAGTAGCGTGCTGTGGTGTCACAGCTCACAGCAACTTCAAACTCTTGGGCTTAAGTGATTCTCTTGCCTTAGCCTCCCGAGTAGCTTGGACTACAGGCGCCCACCACAACGCCCAGCTACTTTTTTTTTTTTTTGGTTGCAGTTGTCATTGTTGTTTAGCAGGCCCAGGCTAGGCTTGAACCTGTCAGCCTCAGTGTATGTCGCTGGCGCCCTACTCACTGAGCTACAGCACGCTGAGCCCAAACTAAGAGGTTTTTGTTAACCATAATCATACCACACCTTTGTTTTAGAAACTCCTTTGCTTTGTATACAATGAACTCTCCCTTAGGAATAACACCTCCCCCCAGCACTTCGTTGGTACCCTGGAGGTTTTTACACCTTGAATCAAAGAATCATGGGAAATTATAAATGGCAAAAGGAAATATGCAAGGAAAGTTGGAAAAAAGAATACAAAAAACACAAACCAGGTTTCAAGTAGACTAAACACTGATTCCCTTAAATCCTGTATGCCTTTATATACCCTAAAAAATCTTGGTGTATAGCTATGAATAGGTAATACCCCAGTTTGGGAAACAACTACTCTGTACAATAAATGATTTTCTAAAATTTATAAGGGATTTAAAACTCACTCATGTTTTAAACTCACTCATTTCATCTTTAAGGTCACCAGTAGGTACTTTTCCTCTTAAGAAAAATATTAACCAGAGCAATATACATGAGAAAGAATCTCATATTGTTGTGCCTAAGTCGCAGGGTCCCCCCTATAAATCACCCATTGACCAAGTCCGGTACAAAAGTTAAAGGGAGTTTATTAGTTAGCTAGGGCTTTCTGTCCCTGACACAGCAGGAGAGCAGAGAAGCCTCGCCCACAGAGGGGAGAGCAGTTTTAAGGGTACAGAAAGGAACAAAGGGAGGGATGTTGGGTGTGAACTGCTGGGGAGAGCTGATAGGGGGCATAAAGGTCTGGTCAGTATCTGTTCTGGGTTAATTGGCCTGGAGAAATATTTACTACCAGGATGGCTGAGGTTAGGCACCCTTATCGCTTGGGGTGGACATATTGGAGCCGGGGGTGGGGGAGGAAACAGGTTGTCTATCACCTTTGGTGTTTGGCTGTAAATTGACTCTTTGGTATGCAGCCATAAATTAACCTTTGATGTGCAGCTGCAAATCGAAGACTGTGGGACAAGGTAGAATTAGTGAAAGGCTGTGGAACAAAATGAATTAGTTTTAACAAAATGGAGTCAGCTTGGTTCTTTTATTCCTCCCTCTTCTAGTGCATAGAAGATCCAATCATGGGTCTTTAGCAGGTCTTACGGGCCTTAGCTCTATGCTGTTGCCAGTGAATTCAGAGCTGAGAGGAGTATACTGTGCCCATAAAACCATTATTTGGACAGCATTGATCCTGGCTCAGATAAGGGCCAGTAATTTGTTAATTATGCAGGGACCAAAGGTTAATAATAGTAATAGGATTACAAGTGGGTCTTCTATAGTTGAAATTAAGGTTGTGAGCCAGGGAGATTTGCTGAACACAGATTCATACCAGCTTTGAGATTGTTCCCATTTGAGTTTCCTTTTACGCAGACCTTCCCTTACTAATTCCATTGACTGCTTAACTACTCCTGAGTGATCAGCATAAAAACAGCATTCTTCTTTTAAGACCGCACACAATCCCCCTTGCTGAAGGAACAGTAGGTCAGCCCTCACCTGTTTTGGAGCACTACTTCAGAGAGGGAAGTTAGGGATTCTTGAAGATGGAAGATGGAATTTTCAATTCTCTCTATGTCTAAGTCTATTGCAGTACACAGGGCACCATAGTTTTTATCCTGGAGAGCTAGGGAGAAGATTTCTGTACTTGCCCCTGCTACACCAAGTCCTATGAGCATGGCTAGAGTTATTGTAGTGACCAATTCTCTTTTAATTCTATTAATTGTACTCATAACTGGTTCAAATGCTTGGTACAGGTCTTCTTCTGAGTGATAGCAGCTTGGGGATGAGCTGTACTAATATACAAAAATCTTGGGTTAGGTTCAGAATTGTCCCATGTAAACATAGGGTGACCCTTGTAGAGCAAGCCCACCAGGAATTGTTGGTGGGAATTACATAACCAACTCCATCCAGAGGAAAGTTTGATTACATAGATGCTGATACTGAGGGAGTATTTGGCCTATACAGGTTCCTTGTCCTATAATGGACTGCAAAGTGACTTGTGACCCAGACTGTTGCCAGCGGCAGTCACTAGCTTGGGAGCTGACTCTAGGCTTACTTATTAGGGCAATTCCCTCATAATAGGGGGGTATGGCTTCTACACATAACCAACAATCCTTAGTAAAGTCTGGTCTGGAAGTATTTAAAACCTGGTATATAGCTGTAACCAGTTTCCAAAGTGTATCAGGGTCCGAGGTAGGCACAAAGGTGTGGTTTAGAATCAAACTTTGAGTGATGAGTGCTTGGCCTGGAGAGCTAGGGGAGCCATGGGACATAGGAGTGACTACAGGGGGGGCTTAAGCACCATGTTGGGGCCTACCTCAGTGGGCCTGTCATTAACTGGGGTGTATATGACTCTGAGTTGGAAAATAGCACCTGGATCTGTATAAGCATTGTCATACAATCGTATGCCCCACAATTTGCCACTTTCCCACCCTACTGATTGTTTTCCTCTTTCAGTGAAATTGATACTAAGCTTATCACATCTGAGGTTTTCTTCTGGGTTACAGGTCCCCAATCATGGGAGGGCATTTATGTTTCTGCTTTACTTCAATCAAGTCTCCTTTTCTAGGGGAATTCCACCATATTTGCCCAGTGCAGACACAGTCTCATGATTTACAGAAATAGTAATACGCTTCTCCACACTTATCAGGAAGGTGCCCAGGGCACACATAAATCCACTTGGTCATTCTAGAATGACACCAAAGTTTGGTGGTGCCTAGTAAATCATGGAGGTCTGCTATGAGCTCTGGGAGCCAAGTACCTCTAGGGTGAATTCCAGAGGTTTGGCTGACTATGGTTCCTGTGCTAACATGAGTAACCAGCCATGTTACTTGGATGGGATGATGGGGGTTGGCAGTGAGGGAAATAGACAATAAGGCAGAGAAAGTCAATAAGTGATACACATACGGTGACCTCAGGGGTCCTGGCATTTCTGCAGCTTGAGTTTCAGTGGATTGTCAGTGTCCCGGCAAAGTTTCCACTGGGGGGGTGTAGTCCTCTTTAGTGGCAAACGGGTCAGCTAGGCAAGCATGCCTGTGATGTATCCAGGAGGTAATACTGTCAACCTTGAGTGCAGTGGGAGTGACAAGGACTACATTGTACGGGCCTTTCCACCAGGGCTCCAGCGCCTCTTGCCAGTGATGCTTCACGTACACCCAGTCTCCAGATCACAAGGCGTGTGGTTCAGGAACCGGTCCTGAACTGTAGAGAGCTATCAGTATCTCCCAATCATCTCGCTGTGACTTTTGGTAAAACTGCAAAGTTACTGCATAGTCTTTCCAAGTTTTAAGATCCTAGTCCTCCAAGGTGAGGGCCTTGCAATGGAACTTAGGGATTATAGGGGGTTGTCTCCCAAAGAGAATTTCACAGGAAGTTTTCCTTATCAAGTAGGGTGAGTTTTGCACCTGGTACAGTGCAAAGGGCAGGAGAGACACCAAGTCTCCGTCAGTCTCTATGATTAATTTGGTCAGGGTCTCTTTTAGAGTGCGGTTCATCTGCTCTACCTTCCCTGAACTTTGGGGCCGATAAGCACAATGCAATTTCCAATTAGTCCCCAAGGCTGTGGCTAAACTCTGCACTATCTAAGAAGCAAAGGCTGGGTCATCATCTGACCTTATCTGATTAGGAATTCCAAACCTAGGCATTATATCCTCTAATATCTTTTTTACTACTACCTGTGCAGTCTCATTTTTGGTAGGAAATGCTTCTACCCATCCTGAGAAAGTGTCTATGAAAACAAGGAGGTATTTATATACATATTTACCTGGCTTAACTTTAGTAAAGTCCACTTCCCAGTACACAACTGGCTCTGTTCCATGCTCCCAGGACCCTGGATTGTGGGGGCTAGATACACTGTTAGTTATAATACATACTGTGCATGAAGCCATGACTTCATCAATTTTGGTATTCTGGTTTTGTGTCTTGATTTTGGTGTGGCGCAGCAAGTCCTTCATCTTGCATGACCCCAGGTGGGTGGAGGAGTGGATTCTATTGAGGATTTCCTGTCCCAGTTTTGCCAGCACAAGCACTTTATTATCACAGGTGATGTACCATCCATTATACTTCTCAGGAGAGTGTGCCTGTGGGATCTGCTTTATCCATTGTAAGCCCTCTGGAGCATACTGTGGAGATAGAGGGAGTGTTGGGGGCCCAGGATCTGGCAACGTGGTAGTAGGAAGCTCTTGGGTGACTGAAGTAGCTATGGTCTTGGCGACCTGGTCAGCCCACCGGTTGCCTTTGGCTACAGGGGAATTGCCCCGCTGATGGCCTGTGCAGTGGACAATGGCTAGCTTCTGGGGAAGCTGTAAGGTTTTTAGGAGGTTAAGTATTTCTTCTTTATTCTTAACAGTCTTTCCTTCTGTCATTAGGGGCCCTCTCTCCTGATAGATTGCCCCATGTATGTGGGCAGTGGCAAAGGCATATCGGCTATCAGTATAGATATTTAAGTCTTGGGACTTTTCACAAGGTCATAGCTTGTGTTAGGGCTATAAGCTCAGCCTTTTGAACTGACGTTCCAGCCAGAAAGGGCTCTGCCCAAACAGTCTCAGTCTCAGACACCACTGCCACCCCTTTGTACCTGCATCCATCTTGTATGAAGCTGCTCCCATCTGTGTACCAAGTGGCTTCTGCATCATGGAGAGGCTGATCTGTAAAGTCCTGACGTATGCTGTGGACCTGGGCCAGGATGTCGACACAGTCATGCAGGGGGGCATCTAGGTCCAGGTCTGGCAGTAGGATTGCTGGATTGAGAGAGGTCTTTGGCAGAAATCAGATTTGTGGAGGAATTAGTAAAAGGTCCTGGTAGTGGGTGAGCCAGGCATTGCTAAACCACCCATCCAAAGGCTGTTTGAGGACTCCCTCAATAGCATGAGGTGTCATGATTAACAGCTCCTGCACTAAAGTCAATTTATCTCCATCTTTAACTAGCATTGCAGTAGCTGCAATGATGCGTAAGCATGGGGGCCAGCCTGCTGCTACAGGGTCTAGTTTCTTTGACAAGTAAGTGACCGGCAGGTACAGGGACAAAGTGACTGAACAAGCACTCCTTTACTATGCCTTTGTTTCATCTACATACAGATGAAAGGGCTTGGTAATATCTGGGAGTCCCAGGACTGGGGCCAAGAGCAAGGCTCGTTTCAGTGCCCGGAAAGCTTCCTCTTGATCTGTGGTCCATTGAAAAGGCAAGCTGTTCCAAGTGGCCTCATAAAGGGGTTTTGCTATCTCTGCGAACCCCGGAATCCATAGGCAGCAGAACCCAGCCAACCCAAGGAACTCTCGCACTCCCTGCTGTGTGGTCAGGGGAGCGATTTTCAGGACTGTCTCTTTCCTTGCCTGTGACAGCCACTGCTGCCCATCCTTAAGGATGTAACCTAGATCACTAATAGTTTGTTGACAAATTTGAGCTTTCTTGGCAGAGGCCCGGTACCCCAGAGCTCCCAATGCAGTTAGTAAGTCCTGGGTGCCTTGGTGGCACTCTGCTTCTGTCTCGGCTGCAATCACAATGTCATCTACATACTATAAAAGAGTCAGGTGAGGGTGTTGCTGCCAGTACTCACTCAGGTCTTCATGTAAGGCTTCATCGAAGATGGTGGGGGAGTTCTTGAACACTTGTGGCAGCCAAGTCCAGGTAAGCTGACCATGGATTCCCTGCTCGTCATCGTTTCATTCAAAAGCAAACATAGCCTGGCTCTGGGGGCCAATGGGAGGCTGAAGAAGGCATCTTTTAAATCGAGGACAGTGTACCATACCCTATCTGGGGTGAGGGCACTCAATACTGTTTAAGGGTTTGGGACAGTAGGGTGGATGTCCAGTACCCATTTGTTGACCTCTCTTAAGTCCTGGACTGGTCTATAATCATTAGTTAATGGCTTCTTTACAGGCAACAGGGGAGTGTTCCATGCTGATTGACAGGGTACTAGCATCCCGCTTTTAAAAAGACTCCAAATGTGGGGCGTGATGCCCTGCCAGGCCTCTTGGGACATGGGATACTGCCACACCCAAACGGGTTCAGCCATTAGTTTGAGCTCTACAATGACCAGTGGTTGGTGAGTGGCTAGTACCATTCCCCCAGTCTCGGCCCAGGTGAGTGGGTTAGTTCTCAGCCATATGGTGACATCCATTGGCTGGTGGCTCTCAGGTTGCTGCTGGTGTAGCCTGTACTCATCTTCAAGTTGAAGGGTGAGTACTTGTATGGGGCTCCCATACTGGTCTGTGACAAGGGGTCCTTTGTCTTTAAGGACTATATGAGCTCCTACCTTGGTCAGGAGGTCTTGTCTGAGAAGAGGGTAGGAGCAGTCTGGAATGACCATGAACGCGTGGGATACCTGGCCCATGCCTAAGTCCACAGTTCTTCAGGTAGTCCATGAATATTTTTTGATGACTGCAGCCCCTTGGACCCAGGACTTCTGGGTATCCATAGGGCTGTGGTCCTGGTTCAAGACCGAATGCTGGGCCCCAGTTTCTACTAGGAAATTTATTGGGGTCCCCTCCACTCTGAGAGTTACCCAGGGCTCGGGGAGGGGTGACAAGCCCTGACCCCCCTATCCTTTGAGCCCGCTTAGCTCCAAGACTGGTACTAAGAGAGGGAGTCTGTTTTGGGGGGCACTCATGGGCCCAGTGTCCATGTTCCTTGCAATAGGCACACTGGTCCTTCTGGTGGTGGTGCCTTTCCCTGCCTGAAGAGCTCTCCTTACCTCCTGCTGCTAGTCGGCGCAGTCGCCTTTTTATTTCATACAGAGTCAAGGCCGTGGAGGCTAGGAGGATCCTGGCCAATTCCTGGATCTGTCTCTGAGCTGTCTTTGTCTGCCTTTCCTTGGGTGTCTCTTGGCTGTTGTGGACTTTTTCAGTGACTTCTAGGAGGTCCTGTAAAGACTTCTTGCCCAGTCTATTCTCTGCAACTTACATTTAATGTCTGGAGCTGACTGATTAACAAAGAACATGACAATTGCTGCTCTATTCTCTACAGCTTCAGGATCCAGGGGAGTGTGCATGCGGAATGTCTCCATTATCCTTTCTAAGAAAGCAGCGGGGGGCTCTTCCTTTTCCGGCTGCACATTACCTACCTTGGCCAAATTAGTCAGCTTTCTGGCTGCTTTACAGAGACCCCTCATTAGAGTCTGGTGGTAGGCTTAAAGTCTCACCTGACCTGCTCCTGTATTAAAATTCCACTCTGGGTGCGTGAGGGGGAAGGCTGCATCTATGAGAGCCTGATTGGTAGTGGGGTTCCCATCCAGACCCTCAACAGCCTTACTGGCCTCAGCCACGATACAGTTCCGCTCCTCAGTGGTGAAAAGGACCTGTAAGAGCTGCTGGCAATCATCCTAAGTGGGCTGATGAGTAAAAAGAATCGAGTCTAAGAGGTCCATCAAGGCAGTAGGTTTTTCAGAGAATTTAGGATTCTGCATCTTCCAGTTGTAAAGATCACTTGTGGCAAAGGGCCAATAGGGGTATTCCTGGTTAGGGGGGTTTGCACCATGCGAAGGGGCAGCACAGTGGAGTCTGCCGTCAGATTGTGTAGGCCTCTACAGTGGGTATGGGGTGGGTTCCAGAGGCTACTCCCTGGAGCTAGGGCTGGAATGGCCTCATTGCCTGCTGGACTCGGAGGGACAGGTGCCCTCAGAGCTGAAGTGGCCTTGTTGTCTGGCAGACTTGGAGGGACAGGTGCCCCCCGAGGTGAGGGTTGATAAAGAGGGGGAAAAAGCACTTCTGGATTGGTTCTTCCTTGGAGGACTCGGGGAGGGGCAATAGATTCAGGAGACTTCTCTTTTTTTTCCTTCAAGGCTAGGAGCTTGGCCACTTCTTTGTCTGGTGGGGGAAGGAAATGTTTTAACTATGATGGAGGGTCCTCCATGAGGTCCTGCCAAGCAATTATATATGGGATCTGATCAGCGTACCTGGTCCCAGATCTGTAGACTATATCTTTGACCAGAAGGATAGTAGGGAGAAGAAAAGTGCCTGCTGGTGGCCATCTGGCATATTCATTCCTGCAAAGAGTTACAAGTTTATTTTTAGACACGTTGAAACTGTACTCTCGAGCTTTGTCTTTGAAATCCTGGAAATTAGCCAGAGTTAGGGAAAGGGGTGTCGTCTGTGTCTGTCCCATGTCACTCTCCAAATATAACAAGATGCACACAAAACAAATAGCGCACAAGACACCTCCAGACAGCAAGAGCCTGCCTTTGCAGGTTTCCAGGCAAAACTGAAAATGAGAATGGTGTAGCTCTGTTTGGTGGTCACGACCTGCCTGTCTCTCCACCAGAGGAAACGCCTGGTTTTCTTGACCAAGGACTGAGGTTTCCACGTCCTAGTCCCCCATCCATGGGGCGTTTCCTCTCCTACTCTGTTGAGGATTCCATGTCCCGACTGTCGGGGGGGGGGGGTTCCTGCATTCCGACTACAGACTTAACAGACGAAACCAACACAGAAGAGGACAAGACAAATAGACAATGCCAGAATACACACACTCTCCTCCGGAGTAGGTTCTTGGTGATTTTGAAGGGGTATCCCAGACGAGCCCCCAAATGGTGTGCCTAAATCATGGGGTCCCCCCTATAAATCACCCATTGACCAAGTCCGATGCAAAAGCAAGAGGCAATTTTATTAGCTAACCAAGGCTCTCTGTCCCTGACACAGCAAGATAGCAGAGAAGCCTCACCCGCAGAGGGAAGAGCAGTTTTAAGGGTACAGAAAGGAACAAAGGGAGGGGGTGTTGGGTGCAAACTGCTGGGGAGAGCTGATAGGGGGCATAAGGGTCTGGCCAATGTCTATTCTGGGTTAATTGATCTGGGGAAATATTTACTACCAGGATGGCTGAGGTTAGGCACCCTTATCACTTGGGGCAGATATACTGGAGCCGGGGGTGGGGGGAGGAAGCAGGTTGCTTATCACCTTTGGTATTCGGCTGTAAATTGACTCTTTGGTATGCAGCCATAAATTAACCTTTGATGTGCAGCTGCAAATCAAAGGCTGTGGGACAAGGTAGAATTAGTGAAAGCCTGTGGAACAAAATGAGTTAGTTTTAACAAAATGGAGTCAGCTTGGTTCTTTCAGTAGGGGCTGGAATAGCATCTCATGCTTGCTTCAAACTGTGGGGTGGAACTTTGTGACTGTCGATAAAAAGGGAATGATCAGCCAGTCAGGGAGCATGGCCATTTGGAATACTTCTACATCATAAGCTCCCGGCCAGTAAATAAAGCCCTTCCTCTTATAAACATGGTATTTGGGTGCTCTTTCTCTCTGTTGGACCTTGTCTCATGCAACATTTTTGGTTCCCTGACCAGGAACTGAGATCACCCTTAGAGAGAACATGTAACTGGTAGTTGCTGCCAATCCTCTGGACACACACGTGGGGGCCCCAGATCAGCCTGGGTGACGTGAACCACTGAGTGCACCAGGGAGGCAGTTTGGCCTCCCTATGTGGATGACTCAGCTGGGTGGAGGAAGGATCCTCTTGGCAGGTCTTCAAGGAGTCAAACAATGGGAGGAACTGGCATGCAGGAACAGGTACCTAAACAGGGAGACAGCTAAGGCAAGGTAAGATTGATCTGGAGGTTCCACTATAGTTTTCATGGAAGAAGGAGCCCAATCAACTCCTTGGGCATTAGATCACTGGAAGGTCTGTTGAGAGGTGTGTGAGAATATGTGGATGTGGTATGGCTAAGAGAACTCTGAGGGTGGAGTTGGACATGCTTTCACAGGGCCTAGGGGAGTGTTGGTTTGCTTCCTATGGCTATGTGGCAGCTCAAGTGGGAGATCAAGGCTGCCCAGGTTAAGAAATGGGTTGTAATTTTGTGCATGTGAGTGCTTGGAGACTGACTGAGATGGGTAAAAATAGGGGGGATTTCACCAGCCCCCAATTCATGGGGTAAAATTAATATGTGAAGGTCCCCTTCTTCCCTGCTCCAAATTTTCCCCCTGACTATTCTGAAAGAAACTGGAAGTTCCAGGTTTTCTGTCTTCTGTCTGTGTTTAGAGGCCACGTGGCCATGTGAGAATTGGGGGGAAATGAAAAGACATTAGAAAGGATCTTGTTGTAGTTTTGTTACTAGAATTTCTTTAGTGAGTCCTTGGTCTCAGGAATTTGTGAATTGAGCCCATGGGTGACAGATCCGTCTGAAATGGGATTTTGTAGGACTGAGGGGCATGTAGAGGGAGTGGAGAGTGCCAGAGCTTTTGGCAGAGTGGCCATATCTTGGGAAGTGTTGTGGTTCAGGCAGTCCAGTGAGCTCTGGATGGCCCTTGAAAATGGGGGGAGAGAGTATAAATCTCATGCCAGGAAGGGCGGGAACCATATCTGCAGCAGGTGTCCAAGGTGAACAGCCTCTGGAAGGGGGGAAGAGGCCCATGTCAGAGGTTTCTTGCATGAGTCTTTTGTCTAGGGGTAAATAATTGGCCCTGAGAGATATTTTGGGCAGGACTTACCAAGAATATTTGGCTATTTTTGGCTGGTAGATGGAAAAATATCTTTACAAAATGAATAGGTGTTCTAGCAAATGAATGAATGTAGACCTTCACCTTGGGAAATGTTATTAGGTCCTTGCTGAAGTTTTTTCTGGGGAGGGGATTAGGGTGTGTGCTCCCTAGTCAGGGTGGAGCAATCTAAAACATTTTGAGCTGCTTTGTTCATGACCTTGCTAGGTCTTAGAGGGCATGGCCTGCAACATGTTTGTGCCTGGAGAAGGGAGACTGATGTCTGAGCTCACCTGAGCCTGAAAAATGGGAGTTCCCTGTCCAGTCCTGACTGGAAAACTTCTGTATCAATGTTATTTTTCATATAATGTCTCTTACTTGTAAAATGTAATAATTTAATTGTTTATATTGTTGGAGAAACTGAGTCTTTGTCAAAGAATAAGATTCTTGCCTTTTTAACCTTCTAATTATCAGTTTGGCTGAGTGAATGGGTGACTTCATAATTAACTGGGTTCCTGTTTTATGGAAAGTGTATTTTTGACAGTAAGAGAAATTAGACAGAAAGGAAAATGGCATTGTGTAAGGAAATAATCATTTGTTATTTGTTCTGAAACAGAATGGTTGTTTAAGAAAGTGATAGACAGGGCAAAGGTTAAAGAAAGTTAAGAATGTTTGTAGATTGTCTGTGAAGGTTAAATGAAATTTAAGGAATTCGTGATTTGTCCTGAAACAGAATGGTTTTTTAAGAAAGTGATAGGCAGGGCAAAAGTTAAAGAAATTTAAGAATGTTTGTAGATTGTCTGTGCAGGTTAAATGAAATTTAGAGAATTTGTGAAGGAATTTACATGTGATCCAGGTAACTCTGTACTTCCTTTAAAATTGTTTGGTGTGTAATTTTGTTTAAACAACTGTTTTAAACCTTTGATATTTGACAAAATTTCCAAAATCAAAACTCTAAATTTGGGGCTTGGCACCATAGCACAGTGGTTGTAGCTCCCACCACATGCATGGAGAATGGTGGTTTCAAACTTGGCTTGGGCCAAATAAACAACAAAAAAAAACATAACTCTAAATTTGATCCTTTTGAAATATTAAGACCATTAAAAACCTAAGTAAAACAAATTAAACTTATTTGATTTATTAAAAATATGCAGGAAACATTGTCAAATATGAAATGGTGATTAATTTTGTATGAGTTATGGTTATATGTATGTTCCAATATTATAAAGCATTTGTCTGTTGTAACATATAAGACATTGATCTTCCCTAACATATATTGTTGGTAATAATTTTAATTCATCTCAAAAAAATGTTTTTGTTTTTTTTTTTTGGAACTGGCAGAGTCCAAAGTTTATCCTAAAAAGAAAAAGAAATATTAAGAGAGGCTGATGAATTCTCTCAAATTTGAACTCCTCATGTCTTCAGAAATTGAGTACCTTTGTACTAAAAGCAGATTTTTAGAACTTTCATTGGGAAGTTAATATGTCAATGAGTATTGCTAATCTAACTTCAAACAGAACAGAAATCAGTTATGTGGAACTGGACTACTTTGTTATGACTTTTTTATTTGAAATATTGTTGATTCTTTCTATGTTTTGTTTCACAGAAGTCAAGGAAATGATTTTCTGTCTTTTGAGCTATTTGTATCTTTTCAAGCAATGTATGTACTTATGAGCAGAATTTGAAACATGTATTTTTTTCTCTCTCATTGATTTCTCCAAAATTTGAAGGCCATTTGTAAGTATTCTTAATTTATGACAATACAGTTATTTGCATAAATTCAATAAGAATCTGTTTTGTGGGCGGTGCCTGTGGCTCATTGAGTAGGGCGCCAGCCCCATATGCTGAAGGTGGCAGGTTCAAATCCAGCCTCTGCAGAACTGCAAAACAGAAAAATAGTTGGGCGTTGTGGCAGGCGCCTATAGTCCCAGCTACTTGGGAGGCCAAGGCAAGAGAATAGCCTAAGCTCAGGAGTTGGAGATTGCTGTGAGCTGTGTGATGCCAAGGCACTCTATCAAGGGCAATAAAGTGAGACTCTGTCTCTACAAAAAAAAAAATAAATAAAAAATTAAAAAAAAAAAAGAATCTGTTTTGTTCTATAGGACACGATGAAGGTACTGTTTATTTTACCAAGGTTTTGGCTGGAATAGCATTTCCAGAGGTGTCCAGAATGCGCTAAGGAATTCAGGTTGACTTTATAAAACCAATAAAAAAAGCACTTTGGAAAACTGGCCAGATACAATCAGTAACATTTCCTGATCTGTGGTAAGTAATGAAAGTCACTTGTTGATGAGTCCAGGAATCAAAATGTGCTTGGGGACCTCAAGAGAAGAGGAATTTACCCAATGTATACAGGTATCTAATGGCACAGATAAAACCTGGGCTCTGAAAGACTTTCAAGTCCAGCCTGAGATTCCTTATAAAAAGTTCCAAAAAAAGCCATTTTTAAAGGAAAGAAAAGCCTAGATGGCCAATAACTATTCTTACTGAACTTTATGCAAATTATAAGACCCAGTATACTATAGGTACAGTTTATTTTGGCAATTAAAGTAGGTCTCCTATAATTTTTCTTTAGTAAAGTGAGAAATTGGACAGAGAAAAATAATTAAAAGAGAAAAGAGGCTGTGGCCCACCTGTATTAAATCCAGCCTTGTCTGTAATGTTAATTCATAAAATGAGACATAAAGGTAATCTGTTAAATGGAACTAAAAGAATGGCCAAAGAGTATAGAATTTTATAGAGTAGTCATTTTTGCTCTGAAGCCTTAAGACTCAACAAAGGTCACCTGTTGGCAACACTGGAAAAATATGCGCAGTATTAAATGTTATCTGCTGTGTCTATTTAGATACTTCAAGAAAAATTGGCACCTGAATAATTTCCCAGTAAATGGTGTAACTGCATCCTACTGTGCCTAATCTGTATACTCTGCCAAGTCTGATGCCAGCAGAAGCCACGTGGTCCACTTGCCTGGACTTAAAAGATGCCTTTTTCAGTATAAGTCTTGCTCCAGAAATCCAGAGGCTGTTTGCTTTCCAGAGGGAGAGACCAGACATGGGAACTGAGATGTAGTACACATGGACCAGGTTGCCACAGAAGTTCAAAAACTCACCCACTATTTTTGGACAAGTGCTGGCTCATGACCTCTAGAAATTTCTGACTGAGAAATTAGAATATGTGCTGCTCCAATATTTTAATGACCTCCTTTTAGGGCACCCTACCCAGGAGGGCTGTACCAGAGGCACAGACAGTTTTTTAAGACATCTAGAGGTATGTGGCTAAAAAAGAGTCTAAACAAAAGGCCCAGATTTGTCAGCAGCAGGTACATTATCTAGGATTTACTATCCAGCAGGGGGAGAGGAATCTAGGCATGAAATAGAGGCAGGTCATTAATCTTCTCCCCACCCCAATGAACTGAAAGCAGGTTCAGGAATTCTTAGGTGCAGTCAGCTCTTGTTAGCTTTGGATCCCCAACTTTGCCATCTTGGCTAAGCCCTTACATGAGGAAACTAAAGGAGAGGAAGGAGAGACCTTAGAATGGAGAGGAGAACAGGAACATACCTTCTCCCAGCTAAAGATGCAACTGATAAATGCACCTGCATTAAGGCTGCCAGACTTGGCCAAGCCCTTCACTCTGCATATCTCATAGATATGAAAGATGTCTGTAAGTGTGTTAACCCAGCTGTTTGGGTCCTGGCCAAGGCCTGTAGCTTACCTCTCTAAACAGTTGGATGGAGTGGCAAAATGATGGCCACCATCCTTGCAGGCTATAGCTGCTACTGCTCTCCTTGTACAAGAAGCTGATAAGCTAACTCTAGGGCAGAATCTCAGACTGAATGTACCCCACTCTGTGGTCACGTTAATGGACACTAAGGGATATTTTTGGCTTTCTAATACAAGAACACCCTGAACCCAGCCACACTCCTTCCAGTCAGTGGAAGAGAGCCTGAGCATGACTGTATGGAAGTTATGAATAATGTGTATTCTAGGAGACCTGACTTGAATGACCCTCCTTGGACACATGAAGACTTGGAATTCTATATAAATTGAAGCGGTTACATGATGGCGCAAGGTGAGTTGCAGGCTGGGTATGCAGTGGTTATCTTAACAGAGAGTATAGAGGCTAAGCCCCCACCCCAAGGAACATTGGCTCAGAAGGCTGAGTTAATTGCCTTGACTCGAGCCTTAGAACTAAGTCAAGGAAAAAGTATGAATATCTACACATGCTCCAAGTATGCTTTTCTGATTCTCCAAGTGCACAGGGCATTGTACAAAGAGAAGGGACTATTAAATTCTGTGGAAAAAGACGTTAAGTATCAGCAGGAGATACTTCAGTTGCTGGAGGCAGTATGGAAACTCTGGAAGGTGGCAGGGATGCACTGTTATGGATATCAAGGAGAGGCTTCCACCATCACTAAAGGGAACACTAGGGTCAATACTGAGGCAAAAAGGGCTGTATCCAAACCATACCAAGTGTCACGAGTAGCTCCCCCAATCCTGTAGGTTCCAGAGCTGTCACCTATCTACTCCCAGGAAGAGAAGAAATGGTTGGTAATGGAGGGGAACCAGGAAATAGAGGGAGAATGAATAAAGATGTCAGATAGATGAGTAGCAGTCCCTCAGCTTCTAGAAGCCACCTTGGTGACAGGAGTCTTTGGTGAAGTTGCTGGGCCAGTATCTCTACTTCTCCCACCTGGAAGCCCTGGCCCAAACCTTAAGTCTATGGTGTGTCACCGGTAACCAGTTTGTGCATCTCAAGAACTGACAGTACCCCCAGGAATCCAGTCGTATGGACCAATGCCCTTTGAGGACTTCCAGGTAGACTTTACTGAAATGCCCAGGTGTAGAGGGAACAAGTACCCACTGGTGATCGTCTGCACATATTTGAAATAGGTAAAGCCTTCCCCATCAGGATAAAAAGGACTCCTAAAGTACTAAAAGCGTTGCCCAGAGAAATTGTCCCATGGTTTAGGTTGCCACGCTGGTTTAAATTTGAGAATGGGTTAGCCTTCATAACAGAAATAGTACAAATATAAGCTAAAGCTTTAAATATTACCTGAAAGTTATATGCAACTTATAGGCCTCAAAGCTTAGACAAAGTAAAGTGAGTAAACAGAACCATAAAAATAGGAAATGGTAAACTCTGCCAGGAAAAAAAGCTTAATTGGATTTAAGCCTTGCCACTGGTGTTGTTCAAAGAGGCCTCTGTCAATTATCTGCAATTTAGCAGGGACTCCTAAAAGAACTGGGAAAAACTGAACGAAATACACAAATCCCTAGAAAGAGTAGCAAGGAAAATCTCCACCTGGGTAATTAACTGTGTTCTGTGTAGTGTTTTGTGTCTGTACATCCTTTCTCTTGGGGGATCAAGGGGACCAAGTCTAGGACCAGAATTAGAACCTGGTCCCCCTGAAACCAGGGTAGAATGAACTTTACACCGTCATTCTGACCACATGCACGTCAATGAAGGTGGAAGGAATCCTCACCTGGAGTCATCACAGCTGGCTGTGTAGGGCTTTACTGCCCCTTGGGAAGTAAAGGTAACTTTTAAGATGGTCAACATGTCTTGCTCCAGCCACATACTGGAATGTTGCTGGTCAATGCATGGCTGAAGCCTGAGGAAATTCCTCAAGGGACTTATTTTAACTGGACTTTGGACTTTGGAAAAAGAAGAAAATATCACACAGGGAAATGTAAAAACTCGTATGTATATTAGCTCACTACCATGGTACTATTAAGGCCCGAGAAGAGAACCCAAGAAAAGTCACAGTCCCTAAAATGTCAGTGCTGAAAAGTAATTATTATCGGCACCTGCAGAAGCAAGATGATATTGAGACCCCTAAATTAAAATATACTGGAGTCTCAAAAGGGGGGAATGAGAGAGGATATCTGAGAATGGTGAAGTCTAGGAGAATAGGTCTTCTCAAGGAGACCACAAGGACACACCTGTAGGGTCCTCTCCATGGTGACTCAGCTCTTGGGAATTTGTAAACTTAACTTAGGGGAACTTGGAAATTTCCAAGTTCTGTGAAATCCTGTCATTTTGTAGGGGCTGGAATAACATCTCCCACTTGATTCAAACAGGCCAATGAGAAGTATACCTGTGGATTGGAACTTTTTGACTGTCTATAAAAGGGGAAAGACCAACCCAGTCACGGAGCATGGCCATTTGTAATTCTTCTATGCCATAAGCTGCTGGCCTGTAAATAAAGCCCTTCCTCTTGTAAACATGGTGTTTGGGTCCTGTTTCTCTCCATTAGGCCATGTCTTCCTTCAACAGACACACAATCAGCTTTGCAGGCTCTATCATGCCTCTCTCAAGAAGCATGCATATGCTACAAGATCTAGACTTGGGATAAGATTCAAAAAGCCCACCCAAACAATGGACTATCATGCAATCCAAAAATTGTATTTAATTAATTTTTTTTAATATTTCCTTTTTTTTCTTTCTTCCTATAGCGATTCTCTTACCCTTTGCCTCCCAAGTAGCTGGGATTACAGGTGCCCGCCACAATGCCCAGCTCCTTTTTTTTCCCTTTTTTTTTTTTGGTAGAGATGGGGTTTCACTCTGGCTCACTCCTACTCATACTGGTCTCGAACTTCTGGGCTCAGGAAATCCACCCACCTTGGCCTCCTACAGGGCTGAGACTACAGGCATGAGCCGCCACACCTGGCCAATAATTTTCCCTTTTTTTTTTTTTGTAGTTTTTGGCTGGGGCTGGTGGGGTTTGAAACCGTCACCTCCGGCATATGGGGCCGGCGCTCTATTCCTTTGAGCCACAGGTACCACAAGACTAACAAATGACAGACCTGGGTTTTGTTGTTGTTGTGGTTTGTTTTTGGCCAGGGCTGGGTTTGAACCTGCTACCCTTGGTATATAGGGCTGTCACCCTACTCCTTGAGCCACAGGTGCCACTCTAATTAATTTTTTCCTAAGATTTAAAAGGAGGAGAAAAGGGTCATGATGTAAATTAATCATGAAGTAACTGCAAAAAAAGCCAGGATGCAGGCTATACATATAAGTAGTAACCCAACTGTACCACCTCATATGTGGAACACACAAAGAAAGAGTTTGGAAGGCAAGATATTAGGCAACCAAAACTGGGAGACAGTACTATGACTATTTAAAAAGATATATTTTTATCTGTATTGTATTTTCTTTTCCAAGTTTTTCTAAAAACTGTACACATGAAATATATTTTTTTGAAAACAACGAAGATCAGTTAAATTAAGTATCAGTGAGTAATAAATGTTAGTCTCCCCCATCAGGCTATGGCATCATGTGATTCACTGAGAGCCCCAGGCTCAAAGTCTATCCATGTATTTGTTAAATAAATGAATCATTTAAAAGTAATTGATTTTTTATTTTTATTTATTTATTTACTTAATCTTTTGATATTCTGTTTTAAAATAAAAGGCAGACATTTACCTAGAAATAATAAATTAGTTCTTCTTAATTAGTCATATTTCTAAACATTGGCATTAAAAAAAACCCTGTTGGGCGGCACCTGTGGCTCAAAGGAGTAGGGTGTTGGCCCCATATATGGAGGTGGCAGGTTCAAACCAAGCCCTGGCCAAAAACTGCCAAAAAAAAAAATCCCTGTTATATTAGGAATGGGTCAAGAAGCTTTTCCTTCTTTAATGTGTCTTCAAAGACTCAAACTTAGCCTCTCAGATCAATTCATATATTGCACTTTCTTTGTTATGTTATGCCCTAATCCATCTTCCTAAGGGCTTTCAATAATTCCCCTTTAAGACAGGAAACTCAGCTGAAAAATTCTAGTAATAACTACAAAACCCCAGCTTCTCCTTGTAAGGACTCCCCTTACCAGGTATTGGCTCTTGTCAAATTTGGTTTGCATTAAGGATTCCCCCTCCCCTACCAAAAACCCTGCTTCTAGGTGTTGACAGCCTTTGAGGTGTGAGCCCACTCTCAGTCCGGCTGATCAATAAAGGATCTTTGCTTAATTTGGACACAGTGTGCTGAAGTTTTTCTATTTCACTCACTTTGGGTATAACAGTTAAATTAACAAATTCACACTTAGAATGAGCTTTGGTACATATTGCTTCAATCGAATGAATTAATTTGCAGTCTTTTTTTTTTTTTTTAATTTGGCCACATCTGTATGATTAAAGTATGATGGTAAAGGCATTCCACAAAAAGCAGCTGTTTTATATTCAGTGGTCAGACTGGTTCATTCACTAATTGCCTGACTGCTTAATTTTAGAGAAAAACATTTTTGTTTGATTCAGTTTGGGTTTAACATTATTGGTACCTATCCTAAGTTAAATTTAAAAAATATATTTCCAAAAGAATGTAAGAATTGTATCTATTCTGAATGTTTCATCAACATCTAGTAGCTCAGTGGTTAGGGCACCAGCCACATGCACTGGGGCTGTTGGATTCAAATCCAGCCTGGGGCCTGGTAAGCAACAATGACAACAACAACAACAATAACCAGGCATTGTGGCAGGTTCCTGTAGTCTCAGCTACTTGGGAGGCTGAGGCAAGAGAATCACTTAAGCCCAAGAGGTTGCTGTGAGCTGTGATGTCACAGCACTCTATTAAGGGTGACATAGTGAAACTCTGTCTCACACACACACAAAAATAATAATAATCTAAGCCTTAATGGGTAGAGTCAAAATCTCAGAAGGTTGATTTCACTGTTTACTAACTTGATTTCCAAATTACAGAATACATGGGGAACAGGATTCTCAGAGGGTTAGGTCCCCAAGAAACCTAGGGTTATTGAAAGAAGACTGCATCACCCCAGCAGACGATGGCAAATTCTAGATCTCACAAAGCACAATATGAATTTGGGTTAGAAGAGGGGAAGACAGACACTGGATGAGGGTCATTTAGGGCTCTGGATGCTGAGAAAACGGGCAGGTAGGGGAGGTTTCTCCAGATAAGTATATGTTTTCCCAGAAGGAACTCAAAACATTGCTAGTTTTAGTGTCAAATGACATAAATTTTCTTGTTCAAGTTGTTGTGTTTGTGGATGTTGTATTCCAAAGTCGTACTGATGTCAATAAGTTGTTCCTTGTTATCAAGGCAACTTCAGCCTTTGCAGATGTTCTATCTATTGGAAATAGTAAATGATCTTGCCTAAATTGAGTAGAACATAAAAAGGTAATAACAAGAATGACTAAGAAAGAGTTCTTGAGAGGTCAAAAGGCCACTGAGTTTACTTGGTAATATTGTATCTAAAAGCAATAAAATTCTTTCTCATCTTTTCTTTTCTTTTTTCTTTTTTTAGACAAGAGTCTTACTCTGTCGCCCAGGCTAGAGTGCTGTGGCATCAGCCTAGCTCACAGCAACCTCAAACTATTGGGTTCAAGCAATTCTCCTGCCTAAAAACAATAGGAAGACAATTTAACAATTATGTTTATTTCCATGTAATTTCAAGGAAAGCTACAATATTAAATCTGTCTGAGGTTACACTGGTTACCCTAGTTCTGCAGCCAACACAGTATTTTGGGAGGCAGATTTTTTTTTTCAGCTCATTGTAACTAAGGTAATTCTAGTATATGAAAATAGGTGGTGAGCTCCTCTTTACTGAAGGGATTTAAGCAATAAATAATGATTAATGAAGTTCAGTTTCCTTGTGCATTTGAATGTGCCTTATAGGAGAAACTTTAGATAACTGGGAAAGTGATCCAAATATCCTGTAAACAACACAATGCTGTTTTGCTTTCCTTGTTGGCTCCCAAACCTAGCCATCATTGTTCCCCATGTTTAAATTATTTTTTAGAGATTTACTGTTCATTTTAAGTTGAATTGTACTGTAATATTCTTACAGAATAACTGAGTGAAAGCCAAGGGGAAAAACTTCCAAGATGGCATTATTATTTTCCTGAAAGACTTTGTGAGCATTGCTGTGTCTCAAGAAATCCTTTATCTAGCCGGGCGTTGTGGCGAGCGCCTGTGGTCCCAGCTACTCAGGAGGCTGAGGCAAGAGAATCACCTAAGCCCAGGAGTTGGAGGTTGCTGTGAGCTGTGTGACGCCGTGGCACTCGACCGAGGGCAATAAAGTGAGACCCTGTCTCTAAAAAAAAAAAAAGAAAGAAATTCTTTATCATCTCTCCCTCTTCCTGAACACATCCATCTATGAGGATTGCATAATAATATTCTGGCACCCCTTATTTGTTCATTCAATGGTTTCAAGCCAGAACTTCTGAGATATTCCCTTTACTGCAAGGTGTACATAACACTTGTATATTCCATGTCATCAGCTATAGGAAAGATGGAAGAGTAGTTACGTCAGACATCACAGAGAAAATGATATCTGAGCAGATGAAAAAACAGGAGAAAGGAGCCAAGCAGAAATGTTCAGGGACAGTATCTCAGGGAACTGAACATGCTAAGAAGAGTAGGAGGCAAGTCCCAGGTAGTTTGAAGAATTCTAAGGAAGCCAGAGTTCTGGGCACAGAATGAACAGGAGGAAAATAGACTAAGAGGTGGAAAGGGGGGTGGGAGGAGAGAACAAACAGGGCTAGGTAAAGGCTTTGGCTTTTAATTTCCCTCACCTTTATTTAGGAAATCAAGTACTGTATAGTTCAATATATGTGACATACACAGTACTGTGTTGCTGGTAGCAAACATTTTGTTAATATATCATTTTCAGTTGATACAAACATTTCCTAATTACTTGAAGATAATAATCTCAGCGATTTTGCCCAAGCACGAGAGAACACAGCACAGGGCAAAATTAATGAACCAAAGCAGAGATGGAAAACGACAGCAGCAAGTTAGCAGAATAGTTGATCCTGTTAGGCGAATATCAGCAGAAGTGAACATGCTGGTTGTTCACTTACGATGTTTTATTCTCTTTTAGGAACAATTCATAGTATGCCTGTGTTCCCTGGGTGGGCTGCTGTATTTTCTAACAATTTCACTTTGGCAGCTTTATTGAGTAGGACAGGGAGGACGTGGAAGGGCTGCATAGAGACTGTTGTAACTATCTGCCTGAGAGATAGTAGCACTTTTTTTTTCCTTAGAAAACAGGCAATGCTGGTGGTAAAGAGTGATCATATTAGATTCTGGATGTATTTTCAGGGGGAGCCACTGATTTTGCTGAAAAAAAGAAATCAGATATTTGTGCTGGGAGGGACAAGAATCAACTTCAAGTTTTCCAGCCTGGGAGAGTGAAAAGATGGGATGTCCATTCATGACACAGTAGAAACCAAGCTAAGGGTGTTGGTGGGCAACTCAGGAACTCAGGAATACTGTTCAGATAGGTTGGGGCACAAGGAATTTCAGATGCTTATTAGACATCTGCATGTGCATTTAAAATGGATAGCTTTCTTCACAAGACTGATGGTCAAGCTTGATACATAAATTTGAAAGTTGATGGTGCAGTGATGGAACTGAGTCAAGAGACTGTCTAAAACTATAAAAGGGAGGTTCAGAGATGCTCAGTCTGAGGTACACAAACGTGAAAACTCAGGGCTGTGGTTGAACTCAGAGAGCACGTATGTATCAGAGTTGTGGATGTTAAGTGATGAGAATAGATCCAGGAGGAGGGAGGGATCAACTGTAAGATGCTGCTGACAGACCAAGGTGATTAGGAACGGGGACAGATGGTTGGAGGTTCATGACATGGCAGAGCAGTTTTGTGGGAGCAGTGAGAGAAAAATCCTGACTGCCCGGGATTCAAGTGAGCAAGGAAGCAGAGGAACAGTGGTGTCTGGGAGAGACTGTGCCTTTCAAATGGGAAGGTGTCTGTAGAAAGGAGTGGACATGCACAGGAAGTATTTGGAGAAAAGAATAGAATCCAGACCTATTCATCTCTGTTTTGTCTTTTGCAAAGGGAGAGAAAATCAGCTTGTTGGCATGCTGAGGAAATGGTTGATCCGAAAGGGGGCCAGTGTGACTCAGGATGAAAAGGGCATAATACCTATAAAAGGGAGAAAAATAATTTCTATTCTTGACTCTGACAGATTCATTGCTGGGACAGATTATTAACAAAAGACAGATTAAGGCTGTGGCTCATGCCTGTAATTCTAGCATTCTGGGAGGTTGAGGCAGGTGGATTGATTGAGTTCAGGAGTTAGATACCTGAGCAAGAGTAAGACCTTGTCTCTACTAAAAATAGAAAAACTAGCCGGGCCTTGTGGCTGGCACCTGGAGCCCTGGCTACTGGGGAGGCTGAAGCAAGATTGCTTGAGCTCAATAGCACTCTATTGAGGATGACAAAGAGGAAAAAAAACTTACATAGATTAACAGGAGAAAAACATGCATTTTTATTTATACTTGTCAAGCTCATGCCACTGGAGAAAGCAACTGCCTCAGGAAGGCAACTCTCTGGAAACGGTGGCTCAGCAGCCTTGCTGATGTAGTATTTTAACAAAGAACCATAAACCTAGGGCGGTGCCTGTGGCTCAAGGAGTAGGGCGCCAGCCCCATATACCGGAGGTAGAGGGTTCAAACCCAGCCCTGGCCCGGCCAAAAACTGCAAAAAAAGAAAACAAAAACACCATAAACGCCATGTAGTGACAAAACAAAGAAAAGCATATTCAAGCTTTCGAAGCTGGGTAGATGGAGGGAAGGTAAATTCAGGGGAAGAGCAGGTGTTCTCCTTAATCTGGTACTGCTGTCTCTGAGCTGCTGAGCAAGGTCATGAAGGAACCTGTTCTCAGGTGGGAAAGGTAGAGAGGAGGGTGGGAAGACCTTTTTGTCTTTGTAAGTCCCTGTCCCAGCATCAGGAAAGCAGAAGGTGGGACAGAGTAACCCCCAGTGATTTAAGCTTCCTTAGCTCAACAACCTTTAGCATTTAAGAGAGGAATATTTTGGTTTCTTTCACCTGCAATATCCTCTAGTATGGGAGGGGGGCAGCACCTAATGCCCAAGTGGAGGGATTTGCAGAAGGTTAGGAAGATGTAAGAAGTAGCACAGGAACAAAAGTTGGCAGTTAGAAGAATTTCACAGATATTGCCATTAGAGGATTTCAGGCTTTTTGAAAATACATCTATTATTGAGGGACATGTAGACAAGGGTGTGTTAGAAGTTTGAAAAGGGAAGAGCACAAATGAAATAGTCCTTTAGGAGACTGCAAGAGTGAAGAGTTGAGGGGATGAAAATGATTGCTCCTCAGCACTAAGGACACACTGGAATTCATTTGTTGTGAATTGTTTTAAATGAGTTCAAAAGATTTATTATACTGCATGGTGAATATAGTTAATGACAACATATTGTATTCTTGAAAAATGCTAAGACAGTGGTATTGAGTATTCTCACCATAAAACTATAACTATGTGAGATAATGCTTTTGTTAATTATCTAGATTTATTTATTATTTTTTTATTATCTAGATTTATTTATTTTTTCAATATAATTTTTAATTAAAATCATAACTATACTTGTGTACATTGCAATGGTTTGAAATACAATGTGGAATGCTTAAATAAAACTGATTAATGTAACCATCACCTCACTTATTTTTTGTGGTAAAATGTTTAAAATTTATTCTCAGTTATTTTGAAATATATCCTTACATTGTGCACTTTAGGTGAGATCCCACCCAATGCCCTTCTTCCTCCCATTAATTGCCCCCCTTCCTCCTTTTCCCTTCCCCTGCTAGACTATATGTGTGTTTTATCATTCTTATGCATGTGCATATAGTCCTGCTAGACTATATTTGTGTTTTTCCATTCATATGCATGTGTAAGTATTTATATATTGGTTTGTAGGTAACAGAGTTGAACAGATACTTCTCTGAAGATGACAGATGAGTGGCCTCTCTCCCTCCTTTTTCCCTCCCCCTTGCCAGACTGTATTTGTGTTTTATCACTTGAATGAGTGTGTAAGGATTTATATATTGTTTTCATATTAGTACTGAGTCATTGCATACATTTTTTTTTTGAGACAGATCTGCACTATGTTGCCTCTGTAGAGTGCTGTGACAGCATAGCTCACAGCAACCTCTAACTCCTGGACTCATGTGACCCTCTTGTCTCAGCCTTCCAAGTAGGTGGGACTATAGGCACCTTCTACAAAGCCCAGCTAGTTTTTAGAGATGGGGTCTTGCTCTTGCTCAGGCTGGTCTCAAACTCCCGACCTCTAGCTATCCATCCATCTTGGTCTCCCAGAGTGCTAAGATTACAGGCGTGAGTAGCAGTGCCTAGCATTTTTCCCCATTATTGAGATACTTTATTATAAAGAATGTGCTCCAACTCCATCTAGGGTAAACATAAAAGATGTAAAGTCTCCATCTTTGTATGGCTGAATAGTATTTCATGGTGTATATATATCACAGTTTGTTAATCCCTTCATGGGTTGATGGGCATTTGGGTTGCTTCCATGACTTAGCAATTCTGAATTGGGCTGCAGTAAACATTCTAGTGCAATTGTCTTTGTGGTAAAATGATTTTTGTTCCTCTAGGTAGATACCTAGCAAACAGATTGTGGGATCATATGGAAGGTCAGCTTTTAGTTCCTTAAGAATTCTCCATACTTATTTCCACACAGATTGTGTTAGTTTGCAATCCCACCAGCAGCATAGAAGTGTTCCCTTCTGTCCACATTCATGTTAGCATCTGCAGTTTTGGGACTTTGTGATGTGGGTTAATCTTACTGAAGTTAGGTAATATCTCAAAGTGATTTTGTTTTGCATTTCTCTGATGATTAAAGATGTTGAGAATTTTTTCATGTGTTTTTGGCCATTCTTCTGTCATCTTCAGAGAAGTTTGGATTCGAACCCGCCAGCTCAGGTGTACGCGGCTGGCACCTCAGCCTGTTGAGCCATGGGTGCCAAGCTCCCAGTGCATGTTTTTGTCAGGCTTATAAAAGATCAAATGACAATATGGGGCTGGGTTCATCTCTAGATTCTCTATCCTTATATCCTCATCTCTTTTTTTGAGCCAGTACCATGTGCAATCAAGGGGTACAATGTGCTGGTTTCACATACAATCTGAAGTCTGGTAGCATGATGCTTCCAGATTTGTTTTTGTTTCTAAGTAATTTAGTGGCCATTTAGGTTTTTTTTTTTTCCTGATTCCATATAAAACAAAGTACCATTTTTTCAAGTTCTTTAAAGCATGACATTGGTTCTTTGATGGGGATTTCATTAAAACCTGTGGCTATACTAACCAGATACAGAAAAGCAAAATCTCTGATAACTTCAATCAGAAATGACAAAGGGGAAATAAGAACAGATACTACAGAAATACAAAAATATACTCAATGATTACTACAAAAAAAAAACTCTATTCTCATAAATATGAAAATGTGGAAGAAATGGACCAATATCTGGAAGCACAGCACCTTCCTAGATTCAACCAGAAAGAATTAGAAAGTTTGAATAGACCTATATCAAGCATTAAAATAGCATTAATTATACAAAATATACCAAAAAAGAAAAGCCTGGGACCAGATGGTTTCACATCAGAATGCTATCAAACCTTCAAAGAGGAACTAGTACTAATAATTACATAACCTGTTCCAAAACATAGAAAAGGAAGGAATCCTATCCAACACATTCTACAAAGCAAATATCACCCTGATCCCCAAATGAGGAAAGGAACCAAAAAAGAAAGAAAAATATAGACCAATATCATAAATGAACATGGATGCAAAAAAATTCAATAAGATCCTAGTAAACAGAATTCAACAACACATCAAAAAAATTATACACCACGATCAAGTTGATTTTATCCCTGGTTACAAGGTTGGTTCAATATATGTTAATCTATAAATATAATACACCACAGAAACAAAATAAAAAACAAAGACTATAAAATTTTCTCAACTGATGCATTAAAGGCTTTTGACAATATTCATCATCCTTTCATGATTAGAACACTTAAGAAAATAGACTTAGATAGGACATTTTTTAAAATGATAGAGACCATCAACAGCAAATCCACAGCCAGTATCATATTGAAGGAAGTAAAATTGAAAACATTTCCACTCATATATGGTACTAGACAAGGACGCCCATTGTGTCCACTGCTATTCACCATAATCCTGGAAATCCTATCCATTTAAGTCAGGCAAGAGAAGGATATCCAGTGCTTTCAAATGGGGACAGAGGAGGTCAAACTCTCACTTTTTGCAGAAGACATGATTTTATACCTGGAAAACACACAGGAACTCAACTACAAAACTCTTAGAAGTGATGAAAGAATATATCAGTGTCTTGTGATAAAAGATCAGTACTTACACATTAATAACTTTTATACATACCAACAATATTCAAGTCAATAATATAAACAAAGAATCTAGTCCTTTTATAGTAGTGCCAAAGAAGATGAAATACCTGAGGATTTATCTAACAAAGGACTTGAAAGATCTCTGTAAAGAGAACTTTCTAGAAATGAAACTCTGAGAAAATAAATAGAAGAAGATGTTAACAAATGGAAGAACATACCATGCTCATGATTGGGAAGATCAACATTGTTAAAATGTTGTGAATTTTAAAGTGGCAACATCATGTGTGTGTCTTACTCCCTCAGTTGCATGGAAGCTCTTGTATGGCAGGTAGATGTTGACTTTATCCAGAACTGAATGTGTTAGATAATGAATTAAAAGAAGGTAGAGAAGAGTGAACATGAGGGAGAGATTTCAGTGGCCAAGCATGAGTATTGCATTTAATGGAGCAAGAAAGGACAGTGGTGGAGTGATGTATAGGTTCACTCAGCACAGGGCTTCTCTTAATCTCTCTCTCTCTCCGCAAGGCATCAGTAAATATGTGTGAGAATAGAATGAATATCAGTAAATATTGTATGAATGTAGAATGAATATCAATAAATACTGTTTGAATGTAGAATGAATAAATTTTCCCAGGATGTCATGTTATGTCTGTTTTCTTTTTCAGACAAAGACCATACATGAAAAAAGAAAGATTTGCTTTGTTGTGTGCATGATTTTTTAAAAAACAATTTGTTGTTATTGTTATTTCTGTGGGTTTTTTTTTCTGTTTTTTAAAGACAAAATTTATTTAACCAAATAATACATTCACACCATTCAAAACTGAAGGGGCAGGAAAGATACATTTGGAAAGTCTCCCATCTCACCTACAAACTTCTCTGCAGAAGCAACTTATGGTTCTGTTTTGCTTATCTTTCTAGAAATTTTCTAGGCATATACAAGAATGCTTATATATTCCTTTTTTTACATATATGTAGCATGCTGTATATACTTCAACATCTTGCTTTTTTTCAATCTCAATATAATATAATTTCATATCATTGGTGTTGTCTCTTCATCTATGTAGTGTTCCACTTTATGGGTATACAATAATGCATTTAATCATTATTGATGGACACTTAGATTTTTCCAATCTGTTGCTGTTATAAACAGTTATGGTCTTGTTCATGTACCTTTTCTGTGGGTTTTTTATACCAACTTTGCTGAGTTATAATTGATGAATAAAAATGGTAAAATATATGTTTAAAATATACAGCTCGATATTAGGATACATATATGCATTGTGAGATAATCATCACAATCAATATACTATTTCCATCACCCCAAATATTAATAATTAAATTTTTCTTTTTTCTTTTCCTATTTTGTATGGTTAGAACTTTTTATTTATTTATTTATTTATTTATTTATTTATTTTTTGAGACAGAGTCTCACTTTATTACCCTAGTAGAGTGCTGTGGCTTCATAGCTCACAGCAACCTCAAACTCTTGGGCTCAAGTGATTCTCTTGCCTCAGCCTTCCAAGTAGCTGGTACTATGGGTGCCAAGTTATTTTTAGAGAGATCTCACTCTGGCCTAAGCTACTCTCCAACTCATGAGCTCAGGTGATCCACCAGCTTTGGCCTCTCAGAGTGCTGGGATTACAGGCGTGAATCACCACATCTAGCCCAATGAGAACGTTTTGATTCTATTACTCAGTCCTGTTTTGCCTATGTCTTTGGAACTAAGACATCAAGATTTCAGAGAACCCAAATGGATGGAACTTTCTAAGTCTGTTTCTAAGATCTAATATTCATATTCAGCTTGTGGTTTTAGAATGTGTTTTTATAAAAGAAAGATAGCCAAAGGTTGGTTAATGGATTCCAAAGTTCTGAGGTGACCCCTAGTTGGGTGGAGCCTCTAGGTTTCTGTGACCACCACACAGAGAAGACTCAGAAGCTCGGTGTAATACAACCGTACAACTGAGGGTCGTGGGGGCCAGACATTATCAAAGTGTAGCTGTGTAGCCCTGACTCCAGGTTACAACAGGTATTTATTGAGATTCAAACAAAGAAGTATAAGGAAAAAGTTGTAAAAACAAAGTTACAATGTGTAGCAGGATGTACAGATGTGACTGTTTTTCTAGGTTACTTTATCTTGGTGTGGGGAACATGTAGCAGTTCCACACAGGCTATTTATTGGTCTGACTATCATCTGCCTCAGTTATTTCTGCCCAGCTAAGTGATTTCTTTTGTTTTGTATATGGTTGCAACTGTTACTGCTGATGCATATGCCCTATTCCTCACTATGCATGTGACAATAACTTGGTTGCAGTTACACATGCCTAACTACTGTCTTGGACATCCTGTTCCCTAATATCTTGAGATGTCTTTGTTAAGTGTTTCCCACACATTTTATTTATGGCTCATGATATTTTACTTTATCTCAGTCACAGTCTCACAGCAAGCAAACAAGTACAAGGTTAAGCATAATGAGAACTGCAGTGATTACACAGTTCTCCACAATCATTAATTAATAATATTTATTAAGAAAGCTAGAATTTATTCTCCCACAAAGTACAAAGAATAGCATAAAGTACAAACAGCTAGAGAGGAGGAATAAGTTTTAATGTTCTGTAGCACTAGAGATTAACTATAACAAATGATAGTTTATTGTATATTTTCAAATAGCTAGAAGAATGGATTTTACATATTATCAACACAAAGAAATTATTAACATTTGATGGAATGGATATACTAACTACACTGATTTGATCATTACACATTAGACATATGTATTGAAGTATTATAATATGCCTCATACACATGGACAATTATATGCTCATTAAAAATAAAAACAAACAAAAAGAGTTAGATGGAATTATACATTTGCCTTTCATACTGTGCTTTTCCAAAAGGATTTCTGCACCACTTCTCACAGGAAATGGAGTCCCAGAATACATCCATTGTGACTGAGTTTCAGCTGCTAGGATTCCAGAACCTTCTTGAGTGGCAGACTCTGCTCTTTGCCATTTTCCTGTTCATATACTTTCTCACCATCACAGGGAATGTTGTCATTATCTCAGTGGCGAGCCAAGATCAGCGACTGCACTCTCCTATGTACACGTTCCTCAAACATCTCTCCTTTCTGGAGATCTGGTACACGTCCACCATTGTGCCTCTTCTCCTGGCTAACTTGCTCTCCTGGGGGCAAGTCATCTCCTTCTCTGCCTGTATGGCACAACTCTACTTCTTTGTGTTCTTTGGGGCTACTGAGTGCTTTCTCCTGGCCATGATGGCCTATGACCGATATTTAGCCATCTGCAGCCCACTCCACTACTCCTTCCTCATGAGTCCTGAGATCTGCACCAAGCTGGTGGCAGTTTCCTGGTTGATGGGGGTTGGAACAGGATTTCTGCCTTCCTTGATGATTTCTAAGTTGGACTTCTGTGGGCCCAACCAAATTGACCATTTCTTCTGTGACCTCCCTCCACTTATGCAGCTCTCATGTTCCAGTGTTTATATCACCCAGATGGTCGTCTTCATCCTGTCAATTGCTGTGCTGTGCATTTGCTTTTTTCTGACACTGGTGTCCTATGTTTTCATTGTATCATCTATATTGAGAATACCTTCGGCCTCTGGCCAGATGAAGACTTTTTCCACGTGTGGCTCCCATCTGGCTGTTGTCACCATTTACTATGGGACCATGATCTCCATGTATGTCCACCCAAATGGCCACCTGTCTCCTGATGTCAACAAGGTCATTTCTGTCTTCTATACTGTGGTCACTCCACTGCTCAACCCAGTTATCTACAGCTTGAGGAACAGAGACTTCAAAGAAGCTCTTAGAAAAGCCATGAGAAGGAAGTGTGGTATCTATGGAGTAAGAGTGAAGGGAAATTTCTTTGTTAGTTAGGTAAGGGAATCTGCACAGAACACACAGTGTTAAGTTCATGGAGTGAATTCTACAGGAAATAATACAACAGCTTCTTGATGGTGCATCACCAATAACTGGTCAGAAGAGAAATTGTATCTACCAAACCATTTTAGGGGAAATTTTGTCTTTATATACTTTCTTCTATCTTTTGATGGAATCTGACAGTATGATTTCATTGCATGGTGATTACACAACATTACTTTATGATTCTACGATAGGAGTTCTCTTTTGTTTATGTAGCATCATATACAGAACATTATGCATCTTTTAAGTACTGGTAGGAGACTGGCCTTGTGGACCTAAAACCTTCTTATTGAATAACTATGGAAAAACAAATGAATGAAAAAAAGAAAAAATTTGAAATGTGTTGATATACACTATGTCCTAATGACAAGAAAGGATAAGGATTTTTGAAGTGTCAAACATTTATGTATGATAACTCAGACTTGCTAATGTTTTTGGTTAAAACTTTTTGGGAAGGAAGGAAGAAAAGAAGGAAAGAATAGAGGGAGAGAAAGATTCAAAGTATTGTATGCTGTTGTGAGCCCTATGAGTCAAAAAATACACAGTAAATATTTAATCCAATCAGTTTACCCAGCACCATTTGCATCTTAGAAGGGTACAGGCAAAACTTAGTAAATGCTGAATACAAATGTCTTCATACAATAACTAAGAAAATGCCATGAAGGCTATGTTAAACAGTTTGATGAAAATATTTCAGATTGTATATGAAACCAGCACATTGTACCCCTTGATTGCACTAATGTACACAGCTATGATTTAATAATAATAAAAAAAGAAATCATATTGGGACCACAGGAAGGAGGGACATTAGTAAGAAATTAATTCAGATTTTGATAACAATTTTATAGAATTTAAATATCAATGCTAGAAAATTTGCCCAAGTGATAAACAGGTTTCCTAATGTAAACTTAGCTAAACTTTTTCTCAAATGGAAAATAAACTTTTAGAAGAATGACTCACTAGTGAAGAAAAAATGGCTGCGAGATATTTTACTCAGATTATTTCTTTTTATCCAGAAGCTGAAAAAGATGCTAGCTTTAAGGGTCCACAGCAAGGTAATTGGTTCTTGTTAGGTGGTTACACTTTGAATCAATGACAGATTCAGTTCAAGAGTTTTCTGTGGCTGATTTCTGCAGCTGAACCAAATGTCAGGCGAAGAGAAAAACCTTTCTTTAGAAGCAGTTTTTACAGACCCTAATCAACTCTGTAACAAGAAGAAGCCACTGTAACCCAGTACTGAAAGCTCTAGATCAAAACAGAGACAAGGGAAGCTGAGTCACTATACAGAACCCACCATCAATATAGTAATGAGTGGCCATAAATATGGGCTCGAAGGAAAAAGGAAATTAAAGTTTCTGAGTATGCTGGATGGAGAACAAAAGTTCCTGAAATAAGACCTCTTACTGGAGCTGTCTGTGTAATAAATTTTGAAATTTTGCAGAAGGCTGCTATCTTGCAAATGTCACATTGAGACAAGGAGGATTGTGAAAAGATACTTCCCCCCACATCAATGATAGTAATATATTAGTGAAAAGTTTGACTTCTTAATAGGAAATTGACTTTCCTTTAAGTAGACACTAGCCATCTGGCATAGAATGGCCTTTTGTCAAGCTGAAAAATAGTACTTTCTTCATAAATTGCTTGTGTTCAGATAAAATGGTTTCTGATTTTGTCTTTTACAACAAGAAATATTGAATCTTGGAAAGAGATTTTTTTATTTTGCCAGAAGTAACTGGCTTAAATTCTTGATACTAGGTGATTTTCTAAATCTGGTGTGTGCAGAGCTAATGCTTTGATAACATTTTCCTTCTACTTTACTATTAGCATTCTAAACAGTGAGAAGATGAGATAATTTAAATCCTGAAGAATAACTGCCCTCATGTTTGGGACGATGCACAGCTGCTAAAGGATGAGCCCCCACTATTCACATTCCGGCTGAAACTTCACAGAAGACGTGAAAAGGATTAATTCAGGACTTCAATTTCATCTGTCCTTTACAAAATAAGATAAGAATTAAATCTGGATCACTGATACCTTGGATTTTGTATACCCTTGGACATTAGTTTTCTAGGGTACTTAATCTCTGAATTTAATGTTTACATAGAAATTTATAAGAGAAGGTCATATTAAAATTTGTGGCATCACCATGTTGACACAGTGTTGTTATGCACAAAAGTATATTTATGCTGTCATTTGATCTTTATGTACAGTTTCTTGAAGGACATAATGGCCAATGTGTCTGGAAAATTCAAAGTGGAAAATACAACATGGAGTAAAGGTTTGCTTTAATATTAAAACAATGGGTGTCCTTCTCTATTGAATGTCAGAGCCTTCTGTTGCCAGAAGATACACTGGCCACAAGTGGTCACAGGAGGACACGTAAATGAGCAGTTGGTGATTTTCTTCCATGTAAAAACACCAGCTAGCATCTCGTTCCTTGGGCACTTCTGCCCCTCTCTGTCCTCTACTGACAGCAAAAGTCAATTAATCTGCTTGGAAGGATAAGCTAGGTTCATTAGTCTCTTTCTTCCTCTGCAATCTTGTCAATAAGTTTCCTGATGAAGCACAGATTTTTCCTTGTTTTGCTTTATTCCAGAGATATTTTGACGTAAAGTTTAGCCCGCCTTCGGCAGAGAAATCTACCTTTTCCGATGCTATAAGGATGGGGCTAATAATTCTGTTTCAGTTGGCATTTCGTGTTCCAAATTCAATTTTCCCACCTTAAATAAGTCACATTCTTCAGTATAAGCATTACCAGTCTCAAACGTAATATTTTTCTCATTTCTTATCTGTGGTACTCTTTGACATCAATTGCTCAATGCATTCAGAAACCTAGAGGGGCCTGCTGAAATCTCTAAAGTCTTTAAATCATTAAGAAAAGAAAAATATTGTTTTTTCAATTTTCCTATTGAGTCGAAGATTATTTCTACTTAAGCTTCTGTTTTTATTTTATTGATGCTATGCATACTAATGCATTCAGTTATAATTTTTTTTTTTTTTTTTGGTAGAGGCAGTTTCACTTTATTGCCCTCAGTAGAGAGCTATGGCATCACAGCTCACAGCAACCTCCAACTTCTGGGCTCAGGCGATTCCCTTGTCTCAGCCTCCCAAGTAGCTGGGACTACAGGCACCTGCCACAACACACAGCTTTTTTGTTGCAGTTTGGCCGGGGCCAGGTTTGAACCTGACACCCTTGGTATATTGGGCTGGCGCCCTACCCACTGAGCAACAGATGCCACCCTCATTTATAATTTTAATAAAATGATATTTTTTTCTGAGAGTTTCTTTAACTCCAAGCATTTTCTTTCTGATTTTCTATTTTTTGTTTTGTTTGAACCGCCTTTCTATTAGAGGATTTCTTAAAATCCATAGTAATTCTTATTGTTTATATTTAAGAGAAAAGCAATAAAAGCCAGAAAGATAAGTTCTGTTTTATCACTAGCGAGCATCACTATGTGCAGAGAGGGTAGGTCAATCAATTATTTTGATGAAGAGCTTTAGATGCCCCTATCTGTAGTACTTTTCTCTTGAGTTACTATTTTCTGTAGTTATCAGGACTCTAAACTTTTTCATTTGGTTTTAATCTTGAGAGCCAATCTGGGAGCCTCAATGGGATAGAATATTTTTTTACCTTTCAATAAAAAAATTTACACCCAGAAGCATGAATAGTGCCTAATTCGTCCTTGGGTGGACTACTTGACTAATTTCAGAGCCACCTATGAGCTATTCTTTTAGAAAGAGTCTTTCTTCTGATCTTTCTTTCTGTATAGGAAATGTATAATAGTGTGGCTAAACAACTGGAGAGAAGAATATTCCTCTTCTTTACTCGTGTGATCAATCAAGCCTCCTTTTACTTGATCTCCATCTCCTTCTACTTGTGCTCAGTCTTCCCTAGTTAATTCTTCCTCTACTTCGTGGGTCTAAGTCCTTAAATAAGAACCTGTTTCCTGGGGCAGTGCCTGTGGCTCAAAGGAATAGGGTGTCGGACCCATATGCCAGAGATGGCGGGTTCAAACCCAGGCCTGGCCAAAAACTGCAAAAAATAAATAAATAAATAAATAAATAAGAAGAGGGAAAAGAACCTGTTTCTTTCTTTTTGGTTTTCCTCACTCAGGACATTTTGTTTTACTTTGCTCTGCGCTGCTAAGTGAATTACCAGATAACTGACCTCTCTTTACTTTCCAAATAGATTAACTTGTGAGTTTCTTGTTGTCTTTTCTCCTATTCTTGGTCCTCATATAGTTTTAAATATTTTAAGTTTATGTTTTGAGAGGGTATAAAAGAAAGATCTGCTCAATCTTAACTCAAATTTCCTTTGCTTATTCACAATTTCAATAGCAACTATGGAAGCCATCAAATGAAATAAGGTAATTTATAGCTTGTACATAGTCATTTATCCATACATCAGAGATTTGCTAAGTCTGAAAGTTCAGAAATGTTCTACCATTGTTACCATTTTCTAGATAGGAAAATATATTTTTTTCAAGTTTAAAAAGAGAAACTCCTTTACAGTACAGTTGGCTGTGAACAGCTCAAGAAGTAGGGGCACCGATTCCTACACAGCTGAATATCTGTGTGTACTTTTGACTTCCCCCAAAACTTGCTGCTAAGCTTCTTGTTGACTGGAAGCCCCACTGATAACATAAAGTTGATTAACATATATATGTGTATGTATTCTCTATTGGGCTTTTACAATAAAATAAGGTAGAGAAAATGCTATTAAGAAAATCATGAAGAAAAAGTACATTTACTGTTCATTAAATGAAAGTGCATAATCATGAAATTCTTCATCCTTGTCATTTTCACATTGAGTGAGCTGAGGAGAAAAGAGAAAAAGGAAGGAATGGGCTTGCTGTTGCAGTGGTGGCAGAAGCCAAAATGAAAAATCCACATATAATTGGAATGAGGCAGTTCAAACCTGTATCATTCAAGGGGCAACTGTATAGTTCTGTGTAAAGATTTTGGAAACTTTGTCATTGCTACCAAACTAAATTTACATACTCCCATAGAATCCCTTACTTGGTTAATGTGATAAATATTTCAAAATTTGGCAAGCCTTGCCCAATATATGTTTTTATCTAAAATTTTTATTTGTATTTTTTAAGGCTACTCAAATGAATCAGTGGGTTGTTTGTACATTTCTAAGAAGATTGTACTCTTACCTTGCCCACCAATACAACCTTAATGCCTAGCAACTCCCTGGCACCCAGTACATAATTATTTTAGATTGAATGAATATTCTGTGTCTCTTTCATCTATTTAGCAATTTGTTTAGCTTGTGGAATCCTTTTGTTGAAAACTACTACTTAATTTTCAATATGATTGGGAGGGCTACCTCCTTAGTTATTTTATAAACCAAAAATTAAATTAATGAGACTATGCTACTTCAGTTTAGATTTGTTGTAGTTCTCATGGTAAAGAGGAATTACAGAAGTTTATGTATAGAAATTTAGATAAATTAACGTACATTTACAGGTTTTAGATAAATTAAAATATTGAAACATGAAATAAAATATGCATAAATATTTTGTTTATGTTCATAAACATTCATATTTTGTTTTCTATACTGTGTTAGTTACAGTGTTCACCCGTGTTTTGTGAAAAGAGTAAGCTCAGGAATAATGGAAGCTATAATAAAAAGGAACTGAGAGGCTTCGAGTAACTCTACTTACATATGAATTTTGCTTGCATGCTTAGGGATTCCAGCAGCCATGGCATTCCTGAATGTTTCTTGGCATTGTTTTTGACATGATATGCAAAGTACAGTCCTACAGCATATAGAAATTTAGATAATTCCTTAATTTCAATTTCCTGGAAGACATATTTTCATACCTTTACTCTTAACCACAGAGTGACTTTTGGATATGCATTGGCTGCTTTTTCAAATTTACCCAATTGTCATCAATTTTAACTATCTTAGGATCCCCTAGATGCTTTAAGAAGGAGTTACAAGACAAACCATTTGTAAATGACAATATGTTATATGACTTCATTTATATGAAATGTCAAGGTTAGGCAAATCCATTGAGACAAAAAACAGATTAGCAGTTCCTTCCATTGTGAGGAAATGAGAAGGACAGCTAATGAGGATGGGTTTCTCTCTGGGGCATGAAAATGTCCTAAAAATAGACTATCGTGATAGCTGCAAAATTTTGTAAATAAGCTAATATTCATTCTATACACTATAAACCAATAAACTTTGTGGTACCTAAATTATATCTCAATACAGTTGTTTTTAAAAAGTGCAAATCATGGCTGAAATTTCTAATTATACTGCCACATATTTATGTTTCCATTAATGTGAAGAAGAATAGCTATTGTGTGGTTTGTTCTTCCTTTATACATCAATTTGATGTTACTATTAATTGAAATGAATTCTGCAATGTATAACACTGTTAAACATGTAATTGCTTCTTCTAAACCACCAATGGTTCTTAAAATATGAGTAAATCAATCTGTCCTGAAACTCACTTATATTATTTAAGATAGATTGTGTGAAATAATAATTAAGACATAATGTTCTTTATTGTTTCAATGCAGTATTTAGTTACTACACTTTCCTTCTTTGTCACATATCAGGAAATGATAATAAAAATTTTCAATACCTATATAACCATAAAAAATTATCTTAATTTATCAACATGTTGACTCCTTAAGGCAGAACTTTGCCTTTGTCCATTTGTTGTATTGCCAATACATAGTTCGGTATCTTACAAAATTAACTCTAAATATATACTGAGGTAATGGTTATTAACTCATAATATTATTCTTTATACCAAGTATTCCTATTAACTTCCTAGATCCTGGAGCAATAACTATAGTTCATTTGATTTTTCCAAGACATTTTAGGTATATTTGAAGTCACATGTGAAATTAGCATAATTGTCTTCAAGGTTTATTGTTGAGACTTAGACTTCTCGCTGTAATGAAATAATGTTTGAAGTGCTTCATATTGTTTTAGAAAGACAAGGTGCAAGGACGAACATTAATATTCCGAAGTAGATGAGAAAAGCCCACAAGCATACTGATCCCCAATTTCCATTCCCCACTCCAGGAAAAGAAAAATCACTAGCATCTCCGTTTCTGGCACTTTAATTTTTCACTTGCTAGGAGGTTATAGGAAGAAAAGAGAATACAAAAACAAAATCATGATAATTATTTAGTGGAAAAAGAAAGAGATGATACATCTTCCCTTTCATGATATCTTTTTGGCACTCAGGTGCAATTCGCTGACAAGATCGCGTGATGTGAGGAGCGGACGGGAGAAGGGGTTGACTTCACCAGGTAAGCATGTTCAGCAACCTTAGTCAGAGTACAAAAGAGAGTTTCCCAAAAAGGGGTTTGTCAAATATAAAGTCCAGGTATACTTCTGTTTCCTTTTTTTAAAAAACAGTCTTTGAGATTTTATAATAAAGCAAGCTGTGATGTTCCCAGACATTTAAAGACCTCTTTCTGTTACTCACACCTTGGCTATCAAAGGAAATAGAGTTTTCCTCTGGGCTTGAAACACTTGTAGCCTTGAAAGTTATGGAATCAGTGGGTGGCACAGGTTTTTACACTGAAGAAGAAGTCAATTAATATTTTAAATGCTTTTTAATTCTTTAATTCCCCATCAGTGAATTGTTTAATTGTTTAATCTTAAATTTTCTTTTTGTCCAGATGCATACTCTTCACATAGTTATTATAATTTTGATAATAAACATTACTTATTACATGCAGTAAGTAAAAAGAAGAAAGGCATAGCTTGAAAAATATTTTCTCCATACATGCCCTACCAGATTTTCTCATCTCCACTACTTTTCTAACTCCCAAATAATTACAGATGCAATAAATATTAGACTTAATCTTTTTTGTGCTAAATATTTTCTTGCTTTTATTTCCAAAATGTTTCCATGATGTCATGATGTTCATGAAAAAATCTGACATCTATATCTTATTTTCACTCTGATATTTTTATGTTTGGTTACAATTCTATCATTATCATATATTCACGAAAATCTCTAGTTGCTTTAATTTTTCTTTTATTATTTATGTTAACATGGAGTAAGATGGAGATGACATTAGAACTGCAGAGAAACAAATGCCTAAAATTAAATGAATGTATAAAATGAAATCCTATGTTTTTATGGAATTATCAAAAATTATTTTCTTTTTCCTAATACCAATAATTGTATAGTGTTGTATTTATTTTTAGACTATTTTGTACAAACCAATAATTTGTCTCTTAAGGCTCCAGTCTATAAAAAAAAAGGATAGATTCTCCATTTAAAGTGGAGAAAGAAGACCCTGAAACACTTCCCAGAACTCTTTCTCTTATTGCCATCTCATTTCTGGATGCAGTTACTGGGAAAAGGGGATGCAAGATATCAATTTGGGGAAAATTCTCCATGGTGTTTCCATGCATCTTATAAACAGATGAAATACCTGTTTAAGGGGGTCTTTTCAAGGATGTTTGTATCAAAGAAAGAATTGGAAGATAAAGCCTTGTTTTTAAGAGGGGCAGAATTACATCCTGACCAGGATATCGAAGATAATTTTTCTTCTGGGACAAAGGTGAAATAGATTCTACATAGTCTCTTTTACACAATTGGGGAGACTAGATCCTATGGTAAAGGGAGATAGCCTCAGAGGAGATGATCCTTGGAATTTGGGACTTGAGGCTTTCCCGGCACAGCTACCAGGTGCACCTCCTATGAAAAGCAGATATTAGCTAAATAGTCAGCTCTCTGGACGATGAATGCCTGATGTGTAGAGACCACGTGAATCTCTGTCCTGATAGCACTGTTTGTGCTGAATCTGCTGGGTTTCCATGATCAACAAGGTGTGAGAGCCTGCAAAATGGGAAGGCTATACTCAAGAACATATCTGCCTGGCCCCAGTGCTGGCTGGCTTTACGTGGAAACTCCCCCTTGTTATCCTTTAGGGTGTGGAGACTTCATACCACACTCCACCTACTAAAGCAAAGCTGTTCAGCCTTTGGGATACATGATTGACAAAGGCTCCGCTAAACACCTGGGCCTAGCTCACTGATGGTTTGGCTAAGCAGAGACCAGACGGATGGAGGGTCAGAATGCTGTAGCTGTTCAGTCTCAGTTCCAGCTCTGCCGAACCAGAATTAGATGAGGAAGAACTCTGATTCTTGCTTTTTTGCCAGTGATCTACATGTTTAGTCTGCTATGTAGAAAAATACAGACTGGAAAGTAAAAAATTACCCCTCTTAGGCTTGGCACCCATAGCTTAGCGGGTAGGGCACTGGCCACATGACACTGGGGCTGGTGGTTTCAAACCCGGCCAGGACCTGCTAAACAACTATGCCAACAATAACAAAACCAATAGCCGGGCATTGTGGCAGGTGCCCTGTAGCCGCAGCTACTTGGGAGGATGAGGCAAAAGAATTGCTTAAGCCCAAGAGTTTGAGGTTGGAGTGAAATGTGACGCCACGGCACTCTACTGAGGGTGACATAGTGAGAATCTGTATAAAAAAAAAAAAAAAAAAATCACCCCTCTAAGAGGTCATCAACTGTGGAAACAGATCACAGATTCTTTTGTTTTTGTTTGTTTGTTTTAGAGACAAAGTCTTGTTTTATGATCCTCGGTAGAGTGCCATGGCATCACAGCTCACAGCAACCTCCACTCCTGGGCTTAGGCAATTCCCTTGCCTCAGCCTCCCGAGTAGCTGGAACTACAGGTGCCTGCCACAATGCCCGGCTATTTTGTTGTTGTTGTTGTTGTTGTTGCAGTTTGGTGGGAGCCAGGTTTGAACCTGCCACCCTTGGTTTATGGGGCCGGCACCCTACCCACTGAGCCACAGGCACTGACCTTAGATCACAGATTCTGACTGAACCACTGAGGCCATTCTTGTAGATTCCCATGGAAAAGCCCATTTTCTGATGGGATATTTGGACATCAAACTTCTGATAGAGTCTGACTCTAATAATAATAATACCTTCTCGGAGGATTATTTGAGGGTAAAATGAGATTATATGCACAAAGGAATTTGAACAGAGCCTGGAAAGTAACTATTTTTAATATTATCATTGGATTTTTTTAAACATAGCTACATCATATTTTCTTTCTAAATATTGGTGGAAGATTTTATTATTATTATTTCACCCATAAAATTTTCACCATGTAGCTTTAAAACATAAATATCCTTTTTAATAATAAACTCCATGTTGTTAATAGTGGAAGGTTTCAAGCTATGAACTCTTTACTCTGTTCAAAAGTACAACCACATTTGCAGGCTTTTGACTGTCAGAATAGTGGATATACTATATTTTTCCAGGACCTTCTACTAAAAGGAAGAGGAATTATGAGCAATCCCTTATTGCATTTCTTCCATCAAGACTTATTTGCACTATACTTATCTCCCACTTTTCCAAATTTGAGGCATGTAGATTGCATACTTGCTTTTTTCAAGCACTCTAGCAGATTTGTTCCCTAGGAAATGGTGTCTTTCACCATTTTAGGCAGATTACTGAAGATCATCTTTTCTTTTAACTTTTGCATTTAAACCATTAGTACTAAAAATGATATATCTTAATTTATTTACAAATTTTCTATCGATGGCATTTTCAATTGTGAAAAATGTAGACATCATAAAAAGATGATGTTGTACAGAAAAGACAAATGTATTTAAAGAATATTACTTTTTTGCAAGTAGTATCACAACACACTTCAATTTGGTAGAGCTCTCTTCTGAGGGAACCAAGTCTTTGAAAACCTGCTGCTGACATCTTCTAAAAGCATCTTTGGTTTTAATAAGCCTGGAAGGAAACCTCTCAACCATTCTTTAGGATGGGGAGGTTTACTAAAAATGGAAATGTGTCCAAATGCTTGCGGGGAACAAGAAACAATGGAGCTGCATGAACTTCAGGTTAGTATCCAGCATCTAGAACATTATACTAAAATCACTTCACAGTAAGCCCTAAGCCTCATTACCCAGCAGAAATGAGAGGTTGTAATACACAGGAAGGTCATAATTGTATTAGTAAAGTTGGTTATTAATGTTGCTGTATTAAAATCCGAATCACTTAAAAAAGAACGCAACAATTTTAAAGTAAAAGGTTGTTTGTTTGTCTGTGTCAAAACATAATTGAAGCTATGTATTTTGGTTTCAAATCATACTTTATTCACTTATTTTCTTGGAATTAAAAATACTATTTCCTAGTGTCTGCATAGCATAAATATAGAAAAGACATGATCCCACTATTCACCCTCCCTCTATCTGAGCTCCCCCCTTGTTGTAGTCCATATAGCCTATGGCTAGGAGAAGTGAGAGTTATAAGAAATACCTGTATAGCTCAGTAATGGAACACCTGGGTGGAAAGGGCGTGGAGAGGGATTTAGCTCTCCTAGCAAGCATGAGAGCTCACGAGATGAGAGCAGTGGTGAACTAGCAGTCTCTACACCTGAGATGTTGAGAGGCATGAGATCAACCTTATATTAGGCTGGAGGAGAAGGCAGTCAGGAGCATGCGCATTCTATCACGAACTCGCTTACTCTGACTCTGTCTTCTCTCCTGCCTGCAGAACGCCAGCACAGCATCTCTCTGCTGAAGATTGATTACCAAGCTCTGCTAAAGACTAAGAAGTATCTTTCTAAGAAGACTGCTTCACTCTCTCTAAGACTCTCTCTCTCTCTCTCTCTCTCCTGCTGAAGTAGATAGCCCTCAGGCACCTAAGAGAAACTGAACCTGAGCTAGGTAATTTAGCGGTCCACATCCAGAACCTAGTTAAGGTGGGCCTGAGACCTGGCCAGTCCAGGGTCTTGGCAAGAAGTGTCAGAACTGACATGTTATACCCGCTCCCTTTCCATCCCCTCCTCCTTCATCCTGGGCCATAGTTGTGATCTATTCTTTATATGAAAGTGTGAGTGATTGTAAATTGGTTTCATAGTAGTACTGAGTACATTGGATACTTTTTCCTTCTTTCTTGAGATACTTTACTAAGTAGGATATGTTCCAGCTCTGGGGTCACACCTATGGTGCATATTGCAAGGGTACATGTCAGATTTATTAAGTATGGAGTATAAATGTCTTAACACTATAATTAAGTAAATGAGGTGAGGGATATATTAACCAGTACAATGTAAGCATTCCAAATTGTATATGAAATCAGCACATTGTACCCCATAAATGTATTAATGTATACCCCTGATCTACCTCTTTATGATTTAATAAAAATAAATAAAAACAGAGAAAAGACATGGTTACAAAAATATATTAAAAATAAAAGTTGCACTTTCTTTTCAGGCTGGTATAACAGGAATTGGTTTTATCCTCCATCTTAAAAAATACATAAAATCAGACAACATATACAAAATAAGGATTTTCAAGATGTTGGATGTCAGGCAATAAAGTTGCATGAGCCCTGAATGAAAAGAAACAAATGAAGTGAGTTTGCAATTAGCCCAACTTAATGTCTGGAGAGTTTCTAGACCAGAGTGCTGAGCAGGGTGGTCTCCTGAATTGAAGAACCCAAGCTGGGACTCTGGGAAAGACAAAGAAGCTATAATTTACAAGGCAGAGCACTGGAAAGGAGATAGCTGATATGATAAATAGCTCCAAATGTCTGCAGAGAGATCCCCCACAAGTTGTCATCTGAGTAGAGATTAGGCAATTCATATGTGGAAACTACCCGAGTTTAAAGAAATGACCACCTGAGAGAATTAGAGAGAATGGTGTCAAGAACGCACATATAATGAAAAATCGCCTAATTTATGGGAATCAGGTAGACTACTCAAAAGACAACTCGCCTCAAAAGGACCAAAATATTTCCAAGTAACTTAACTCCACCAGAAGAAAATTCAAGAATATTTTGAAGAATACAAAAATATCCATCAACAAAATAAAATCAGTGTCTGCTATCCAATCAAAAATTATCAGATATATAAAGGAGCAGGAATATGATACACAGTAAGGAGAAAAATCAGTCAGCTGAAACCAATTCATAAATGTCACTGATGTTAAAAATATCGAGAAGTACCTTATAACATAAAGAAACCATATGTCCTTAGCTAGACATTTGGGAGATACAGGAACGATCCAAATGATAATCTAGAGACAAATTTATAATGGCTGAGATACAAAATAGATAGGATAGACAATACATAATAAATTATTACAGGAACTTGAAGAAATATTAATAGAAATGGTCAAATAAAATTATGTGAAGTGTATTGTGCCCCCCCCATCTATGTGCATACTGCCTTGAACATGCCCAGTCTCATCTTAATTGTGTCCTACTTCAATACAAATTTATATGTTGAAGCTATAACTCCTACAGAGACTGTATTTGGAGATGAAGAACTGGGCAGTAACTAACTGTATGTGAGGGACTACAGGTGTGACTCTCATGATGGGATTAGAGTCCATAGAAGAGGAGGAAGTACATGAGATCACCCTGTCTCCACCGAGTGAGTGCACGGTGAGAAGGAGGCCATCTGTAAGCAGGAAGAGGGCTCTCCGTAGGAGCCAACTTGTTGACTTCTTGATCTTGGACTTCCCAGGCCCCAGAAATGTGAGAAATAAGTATCTGTTGTTTAAGCCACTTATAGCAGGCTGACAGGAGTAAGATACCATGTCCTGATATTTTTTCTCAGTTATCTATTTAATACAAATTAATTCAGGGCCTCTGAATCTCTAATTCAACTATCACTGTACACTTTAACTTCTCTCTCTGTTATCTGAATCATCTCATTCCAGTTCATCTACCAAAAATTTCATTAATGGATTTCTCCAGAAAACAATTTGGTCATATTGTATTCCTCCACAAAACACACACACACACAATATATATATTTCTGTCAGTTTCCTTTTAACTATTGTAAAAAACAATCTAAACTTCTTGCTCTAATATTAAATGAGCATGAAAATAGACAATTAGACAATTTTGATTCAGAAGTTACTAGGAAATGATTGATGAACATATTTCCATATTAGTTAGTTATTCTTGCATAACTTAGTTTCTTAAAACAACATAGCAGATATGGCTGGTGACCTCAAGACAGTTCCTTTCTGTGGCAGGTACAGGTAATCTCCAGTGGCTGTGAATTTTGGATGGCCATTCCCAACTACCCCTTCTATGATGACTGGCCCTCAAGCAATGGGAGACTTGTAGCACTGAGGACTACTCCCCAATCACCTGTTCCAAGATACACTTTCTTTGGACAAAATCCTTCTGCCAAAACTGACTCACATCAGGTCAGGAAAGACCAGTCCCTCCTCATTACAGGAAGACTCCTGTGGTGCTACTTGTTTTGCAGGCTCCCTCTTTAGATCAGAATGTATATAGTGCCCCGCTGATACCTATCTGTGTTCAGCCGTATTCCCTAACCCTATCCAACTTCCTTTGCTCCTATTCACCTGCTAACATTCCCCCAGTAATCACTTGCTCAGGAGTCCAAGTCTTAGATTTTGCTTCTTGATAGGCAACACCAAGAGGAGCAATCTTATTATTTACTGTTCACAAGTCTATTAGTTCAACTGAATGGTTCTTTGCATCTTGACTGACCTAGTATTATGCAGTTAAGTTAGGGTAGGTGCCCTGCTAATTGAGGCTGGGCTATCTCACACCATGTGGATTGATTGGCTTTTGGATGGCTCAGCTTTTCCATACTTGCTCCCTCACATCTCTCCAAAATACTAAGTTAGACACAGTTTCAGAAAATCACAAAGAAGCAAGAAAAAGAAGTGCAAGAGGCCTCCTGAAGCCTTACACTGATTCTCCATCACTGCTACTATATTCAATTGGAAAAAGCAAGTCTCAAAGAGTAAGACATAAACAAGCTTATGCTTTAGTGGTAGTCATAATGCAAGTGTACTTTTGGATCTGAAACTTAACTTTAATATCGTCTCTAAGCTTATCCTATGCCTTTCATAAAGAATGTCTTTAAAAAGGTAAAAAAGTAATGTGTAGTGTAAAAAACTTCTCAGGGTAGCAGCTCAGAGTGTGGTAACTGTTTATTTGCAGGCTTATTCCTCCAACTGCTTTCAGTAAGTTCCTTTCTTAGAACAGATCAGTCCTATTAATTACTGTAGTGAATTTATTAAACTCCACATGTGTTAGTCATTCTATAAGAGAGTGTAGGTTTAAGTTTTAATCCATTTACTTTTGCATATTTTATTCCTCTATTTCTTTTGAATTCACATCTAGTTGACTTCTCTTTTTTGGAAAGATGTCACATTCGTTTTACTGTCAAACTTTTCAAAGTTATATTAGAAAACTCACTTCCATCAGTCCAGGCTCCATTATAGTATACACTAAAGGAGTCCTTTTAAGTTCAACAACCATATTAACTGACAAGGCAGAGGCAGGGTAATTAGAGCATGAAATATATACTGCAGGGTCACCTCACATCTCCTGTGCAAATCATGATTTAAAATGCCAACTCGATCACATTTTGACAAGGAGGCTTCATATAATTTTCTTATTCTTAAAGCAAATTCCCCCTTAACGTGTAAGAAGTTGTAAATATTGAAAATGTATAAACAATACAAGTATATCAAGGTCTCCAGGTGACTTTTTTTTTCTTTCTTTTTTTTTAATGTGGAAAATCTCTTTCTATCCCTGCAAAATGCTTTACTAAAAAAAATTTTGGTTTCTGTTCTGCTTTCTTAAGAATAATAAAAGAAGCAATCATTCTCTCTTAATTGGCTTCCAGGAATTTGAAAAGACTTGATATGAAAAGTAAAAGTCAAGTTAGATTTTATTATATCTATAGTTTTTCCTTCTATATAAGGGAAATTTTCAATGTGAGGCCACTTTTAAAGGACAGCAATGAAAGATCACTCAAACCTCATGTGAAGGATAAACTGTGATAACTGCCAAAAACCCCAAATTTTTGTTTTTATCATCAGTGAGTTAAAGCATACTCTGAAGAGTAATATAAACTTAATTAAACAATACTCTTGAAAATCTTTACCTCTGATAAGGTTCAGCTTTACTTCAACTACATAGTATAAATTGAAATATCACTAAGAGGTCAGATTGCCAAGACATAGTAAATTCTGGTGTAATAGAAAAAGTACTTTGCTTTATGAGTTCAGATTGATTATTATAATTTGTGTTTGCGATTAAGTATATATATACGTTTTGGAGTTAGACAAAATTAGAGTTCGTGTTTGGATGAATGGTGTACAAGCTGAGTACTTAGGAAAGTTATTTAACCGCTCCAAAAGCAAAATATTATCTAACCTCTTCTATGTTTAAGAAAATCAAGGATAGGCCTTAAAGGAAAAAATAGATCATTTCTCTCACACAAGTTATGTACTCAAAAAGATGTCAGCAATGAAAAGGTTAAGCACCAAAATTTAGTAAAATCAATGTAGTGTTATTTAGATATTCTAACCTGAAATTAATTCTGCCCAAATAAAGAAGTTGTTACTACCATTTATTAATCTGTATCCTATATCTTTAATGACTAATTAAAGGTGACTAATTCCCAATATCACGGAAAATAAAAAAAAAATTACTCATTGTATGTTGAAGATTTGAATGTGGCGTTCATTTGATACTTCTAGCTAGCTTGAGGAAAACAAAATCAGGTGTCACTTGTAATATTTCTCTTTGTATGAAATGCCTTAGCCAATTACTTCTTTTATTTTCTATTTGAAAGCCCATGGAAGCAAAAATAAGAAGTGACAAATTACCTGGAATCATTCTATTCACTAACAAAATATTTTCCATCATATTTTCTGTGTTTGTTCTAGAATGATCAAATGCTAGATGCATATGAGGTCAGAAAGTTAAGTTCGTGAACTCATCCTAAAAAAAGTGCTACATTCCTCACTGGTGAATGTCACTGTGGTCACCAGATGGCCAAAAAGAGTCCTTCAAAGGTGACCATGGTGATATTCAGCAATGAGGTATGTGCCATTTTATCTAGGATGAGTTTGTGAAGTAAGTCATCCAAACTCCTACACACATACATAAATGCACTGCCACCGGGTTTTCAAAATAAAATAGTTTTTAAAAACAATGGCAAATGTTAATATTTCAGAATAATACTGTAAAACATATCATAAACATACTTTCATTTGGGGACTAATTTTAATAAATTGGTAATATACTTATATACACTTAATCTTAGAAAGTACCTCTTTACTTTGAAAGTAAACATAGCAGCATTATTACAAAGTCATTATCATACTTTGCTAGAAAAATATATATTAATTAGAGGATAATTTCTGAAGAAACAGAAAGAACATTTTTACTGCCTGTATATATTTTCATGAAATTTTAAAATTATAACACAACATAATCACAGACAAAAGTAAATCGTTGTAGTGGTATAAATATAGGACTACTGTAAGAGAAATATCATGCATTAAAAATAACTTTTCACCTCATTAGAATAAATTTTATGACAATGGTATTGTTCAAGATTAAAACATGAAGCTTAAATTATAGGTTTTTTCATGTATCATAATTTATTAACCTGGTTAATTAGTGTTAATTATTGAAGTATTTTTCCCCCTTTCCAATATACTGGGACATTTTCAAGATTTGGACAAAATAATCTTAGAATGACTTGAATATATAATTTTTTTCTCTTGATATAGAAAGTGTATTATCTGAAATACATAAATCTCTTAGTATGGTAGAAATGTCAAAATAATTATCAGATGCAATCTGTAAGTTTTTGAATATCTTGGCAGACATACTAACTTCTGGATTTTTATTAAGTAAAATGTTTTTCCTTTATAACCCATCTTCAAACATTTTAACAATTTCTATTGTTCAGGCAAGTAAGACTTTTAAGTGGCAATCATGTAGTGACCTACAAATAGAAGGAACTGTAAGAAAAAATATAATCTGCACCCAGGAATAAAGCAAGAGGGTATATATATTCTTTGAGTGTCATATTTTACTATTAACAGGTCCACTCAAGGATTATTTACTTTTCTGAAAGAATGGGTCTTCATTGGTTTTATGTGCTAGTGTATTTGTGCTCAGTTACTGGGAAATTCATGCTTCTTTGTAGATATCTGTCCAGTCAAAGAGATATTCCCAAAGATTATGGTTTTATTGGTCTGTAAGGTCTGGATCTATGTTATATCTAATTTAGTGATCTTATTCCAACATTCTATTTAAATGCTTTTCCTAATAGACTGTGAAAGCACTTATTCCTCAAATTTTCTTGGAACCAGCCTTCTCTTCTTACTGGTACTCTTCTTAATGAGTTGAATAAATCTTGATATGCATTTATTCTGTAGTTATATCTTTTTATATTTGGGAAATTATAGTTTGACAGAACAAAATTTAAAAGAAGGGTGGGCTGCCTGTAAGATTATTTCATGCTTTTAGAATTTCAATGCTGATATTAGAAAACTGTTTCACTGTTTTTAGCTGTTTTACTTAAACTTATATTGTCTTTAGCATTAAAGTGTCATTTCTGTTACTATTTACTTTGTAATAATACCTCATGTCAATAGCAATCTATTCCTTATAAATGAGTGTGTCTGCTCACAAAGTATCTATTTCAGTATTTTCTTACAGTTCAGAACAAAAGAGACCTTAGAAAGAGAAGGTATCTGATTGAAGGCATCTGATTCCTTCTGGGGAGTGAAGTGCAAGTCTGGCCGTGAATGTAAAGTGCTTCTGGCTATAGCTATTCAGAGCAGTATTTTTTGTCTTGTCAGGTGAGTTCAACAAAGTAGAAAAGTTATGGTCTACCTAGAGGTTCGACTTGTAAAGGCTGTTTACTTGTACGGCTATTTGACTGCACCTGGAGCACTGAAGAACAATCCTTTGACCTCATGACAAGTAAAACAGAGACAGATTGAAATGTTGCATTCAGAGGGCACCACTCTGTGAGAGGCATGGCCAGCGTGGCAGAGATACTTCTATTCAATTATTCAAAGAAATTCCATTGGTACTTTTAGACCTATCGAATCCAGGAAAGAAAAAAAAAATGTAGAACACAAAACAGCATTTGTGTTATACTTCTATACATTTTCATTTAATTAAAAATAATGGATAAAACTGATTTATAAATTTACAAACTGTAAGTTGCTGTTATCTTTATATGTGTATAATTGTGTATTTCGGTTGTAGAGAGAAGACATTAACAGTGAAGAGTGCCCTTGATACACACCTCTCTTCAGATAAAAAATTTCAAACATTTAAAAAGAATATTTACTCTAAATTATTTTTTATGATTATAATCCATTCTCGACTAAACTAATACAAATATTTGATTCTAAGATCCACATTCTTTTTACTATTGACCGTCTCTAAAATTGGATTGTATATTAAAATTGATGAAGTATCAGAACTGATATGACAGTGTTTTGTCATTCTTGCTGATGTGAAATATAATGGTATCTCAAGTGATGCCATCTTAGCTTAAATGTACAAGAATTGTTGCACCTCTGATCTCTGTAGAAATTCTGCTTTGATTACTTTATCGATAATCTTAACTTTTATTTTGTTACCTCTTAGTGCGATGATTCTATAATTTGTCTTCCAACTCTGGACTCATGAAAGTGAAGGGCATGTTCATAATAATTATGCCAATACAATAGGTCACAAACTTCCAATTAAATTTAAACCCCTTATCCAGAGATCTGGACTCCCGTGCATTCCTGTGGATTATACATAGCTCCAAAACCCTCTTCCCGCCTTAGTGAACACATATATACAATACATACACAATCTGTCTAGGGATTTCTAATCCAGAAGGATGACCCGTGATAGCTATCTTATAAACCTCTCTATTGTTTTTATGAGGAAAAATAATTAATAAAATGTCTACTCTGGATGTCTACAGAGATGTTTCATAAGTTTCTGAAAATATTTTTTAAATTACTTAAATGTGCTAACTATAAATTTTTTTTAAATGCTCCCTGGAAAGGAAACCTCTTTCTATTGAACCACTAACCTATTCATTCATTTGTATACATGTATGTTTTACAAAACATATAGTACACACTAAATACATTTTTATTGTAATAATATATAGATTTGGGCTTATAAAACTGCATTTAATTTCTTTATTGACTATGGAAAAAAAACTTGAATGAAACTCACCTCTATTTGAATTATCTAATGATTGCCTTAGGGTCAGGAGCAAAGATTTGAAGCTAAATTTACAAAGAAGTAGTGAAGGATATCAAATGGTGATTATTGACGTATAAATATAATTAAGGATATAGAGAGGTATTGACATTTTACCAGAATGTGTAGAATCATAACTTGTAGTAAGTAACAGTTATGTTGAAATTCTTACTATTGGGGACAATAAAGATCTTAAAAACAGGAGATCTTATGTAAAAACACTTTAGAATCAGAGTCTGGTAAAAGTTAAGCTGAAAATTTTTTTTCAGTACAGAAGTAAGAGTAGAAATAAATTTTGTCATATTTGCTACAATCCGATACTACATCCATCCTTTTTAAGATGATAGTGATACTGAATTTCATTTATATTTATACACATATGTATATACAAACATAAATGACTGAAAAATAGTCTATTCTCAGATGTCTTTTATGCTGGGATTTCAGTAAACACTGAAAATGTAGCATCATTCACTGTTCTGAAATACGGTTGGAAGCTTTTCACATATTTCAGAACATTGCATTTTGTTTGGTTGTCTAGACCTTGTGGAGTTTCCACATTATGTAGAAGCTATGGTAAATTTAAACACAGATCTGCTGTTTTATGAGTTTTAAACTTTTAAATAGTTCTTAATTTGCTTTCAGAAATGTTTGTATCACAGTGTGAGTTTTATGAAGCCATTTCTTGTGTTCCCAACTGGCTATGTTCAGGGTGTGGTTAACTTCCTATTATAGATGGAATATTGTGGGGTAACACCTGGATAGTGATACTATAGATCAACATTTAAATTGCAGATATTGACATTCTTTTTTTTGTTTTTATTTTTAGGGTCAGAGTCTTACTTTGTTGCCCTCGGGAGAGTGCCGTGGGTTAGGTGATTATCTTGCCTCAGCCTCCTGAGGAGCTGGGACTACAGGCACCTGCCACAACACCCAGCCTCTTTTCACTGCAGTTTGGCTGGGGCTGGGTTTGAACCCACCACCCTCAGTATATGGGGCTGATACCCTACTTATTGAGCCACAGGCACTGCCCTGATATTGACATTCTTTGAACAAGGCACGGAACATTGAGTTGGCCAATATTGTAGTCTAAAGGTAATGATGATAAAATTATTTCATAGGAAAATTGTGAGGATATATGTCCACCACGTATTCAATACAGCAGATGGTGTTCCTATGGGACTCATGAGAGATATAGTTAACTCCAATGTAACCACTAACCTATGGGCAGGTATTTTCATTCTTCACAACTCTGACATTAAAGAAGGTACATGATTCAAATGCTGCTTGTTAATTACTAAGTAATGTAATAATCACAGGAAAGAAGTTCTATGTAGCAATCCCTATTGCAGAGGTTTTAATAAACAAGACAATAACAGAAATGAAAAATAACAGTTTTCTGGCTCAGCCCCTGTAGCTCAGTGGCTAGGATGCCAGTCACATACACTGGAGCTGGTGGGTTCGTATCCAGCACCGTCCTGCCAAACAATGACAACTACAACCAATAAATAGCAGGGCATTGTGTTGGGCACCTGTAGTCCCAGGTACTCAGAAGGCTAAGGCAAGAGAATCGCTTAAGCCCAAGAGTTTGAGGTTACTATGAGCTGTGACTACGCAACACTCTGTCTCAAATAAATAAATAAATAAATAAAAAGAAGAAAAATAAAAGTTTTCTAAGAATCATTTTATAAGAATGAGGAGATTAGGAAGTAGGAAGATTTGATTTAAATCATCAATGATGATTAACGAAGAGAAGACATTTGAATTATCTGGACCTCTCAGGGACCTCCCCTCACACAACAACAGTCAATTTGAATATTTTTGCTTTTATTTTTATACCAATTACTTTCAGAAAAGGGAAAAATTTCAAATGGATACAGACTTAGCAGGTAGATTCATGTAAACAAGAATGTTGGAACTTCAGAAATAACAAAAACAAAGATATAAAAAGCAGTATGACAGTTTCAATTCTCTCACGGGTAAGTTGGCCACTGGTTTATCCCTATACTCTCTAGCCTCTGATTTGAAGAAGAAAATACCATGAATTATGTGGTTCAGAATATCCACAAAGGAAAAAGCATGTCAGATGCTAAAGAGTAATACAGTCATTTTTGGAATTGAAATTCAAGGAACAATTTCTTTAACTGGTCCATTCGTAGAGTGCCACAAAGCAGGCAATGCACTTAAAATGTCGTGAACAGGATTCAGTCAGTAAAAATAAATCCCTGGTTTGGTAATTCATCTGCCCCCAGGATTAAATCCAACGTCCTCTCTCTAGCGCCTTTCTCTAGTTCTAAGCTTGGTTTCTTTTCCCATAAATGGTGACAAAACAGTCACAGTGTTATTGATAGAATCAAAAGAAGTAACCTGTAAAACTCCCATTCTTTTAGCTTGCAAATTTTAACACTTGATATTATGTACTATTTATTAGAGATTGTAGTAGTTCGAATATATCAACAAACTCTATCAACCTCTCTGCCTTTGTTTTTAGAATCTAATTCTCATTCTTTGGTGATATATTTTCTATATCTGTTCTCTTTCAATCACAATATTAAACAAAACATAATTTGAGCATAACTTCACTACATGTTGAATAATATTTAACACCTTCCCTCCTACCTTTCAGAGAATTACAAATGTTTATAGAAAAGATGAAAATGATAAAAAAGAATACTATTACTTATTAAATAAGATTTATTTTTCAACATTTTTACCAATTCTTAGCACTTAATTCACTTAAGTGTTAATAATTAAGTGGAAATAGAGAATGTTAAATATGTTAGATGTATCATCTGTTTGAAATAATTCACTTTCTTAAAAATATTCTAAAACCTATCCTACACTACATTTAAATATAAAGTGATATGTTTTCTGTATAGTAGAATTCACACTGCTGAACTATTTTCAGTGAGATGATGTATAATTGATTTTCTGGAATAGTTGACAGATTTCCATTGATCCATATTCACTTACTAGCTCTTAGATCTCAGTATTTATGGGTAGTAGCTAGTAGACAAAAGTGTTACAAGATTCTGAAAGAGGGGATAAGTATAATAGAGACTAGCCTGATATAAGAAATTAGATGTATTAAGCATCATGAAAATAGAAAAGAAAACAAATCATGACGTTACTACTACACTAATATAAAGTTTTCACAGCTTTCAAATTGAGTTAGGAGAATTCAGACCTAGACCAAGTTGGTCCAGGAAATATTTACTTTTTTACTAGTTTTCTTAACTGTCCGACTACTTGGATAAGTTTGACATTGAGCAGACAATGTACTAGGAGCTTAGAAATGGATGTACCCCAGCTTGTGTAAAGTTCCTTATTGAGCCACACTTCAACACATCTTAAATATATCTAAGCTATCAGGAAAACCAGTTTTATTACTACGGGATATTATGGCAGGTGATTTAGAATTCGGATTATGTTTGTGTATACTGAAATAGCATTTCCCCATAAGTCATTAACTGAGAATGTATTCTAAAGGTCAAACATAACTCTGGGGGCTTAATTTTGATTTCCATTTTCTCTTGAAGGAGATATAATTGCTGATGGTACCTATACTATCATAACCTAAGAAATTTTAATATTTGTTATAGCTGGTTGAGTGTATTTGGTTTGCGACAACTAAACCAATTGGTTTCAGTATCCCATTAAGATCAGAAATTTAACAGCTTTCAGATCACTATGAACAAAACCAAGAAGTGACTTCAATATATTTTTTAGGATCTCTAATATTCCTATACTGCTAGTTTTTTTTTTTCTTTTTAAGCCAATTATAAGGATCCAAATTTCCACACTCCATTTTCATAGAGATATACTGTCTTTGATTATATAACTGAAAGGTCAGGTGATCTGACCTTTATACTGTTTTGGTTTATTCAAATAAGATATTGTATTCCCATAACTGTTGATTTTTCTAGGTTTACATATTTTATAATGTATATGTGTTTCTTTTAGCTCAATACCTGAAATACTTAACTTGAAAATCTATTCGCTATCTGCTTCAATATAGAATAACCCCTTCCTTTAATTAAAATGCATTCATCTGTTGAAGAAGTTGCTAAAATCATTATCAATAAAGCTTATCAAATCAGACATTTAGCGCTTTCATTTTTAATTTAGGTATTGACATACCTAATTTTCTTCAACCTTATTATTCCTTATTTTATTATTATTATTATTTATTTTTTTTTTATAGAGACGGAGTCTCACTTTTATCACCCTCAGTAGAGTGCTGTGGAGTCACAGCTCACAGCAACCTCCAACTCCTGGGCTTAGGTGATTCTCTTGCCTCAGCCTCCCGAGTAGCTGGGACTACAGGCACCCACCACAATGCCCGGCTATTTTTTGATGCAGTTTGGCTGGGGCCGGGTTTGAACCCGCTACCCTCCTTATATGGGACAGGCGTCCTACTCACTGAGCCACAAGCGCTGCCCATTTACTTATTTTAGATCAGAACTTCCTTTATGTTTATTTCATCAGTTTTAAAACATTACAGCTTCAGCAAGTAGTTGAACATTTTACTATATTTTTCCCATTGGTTTAATGTTTATTATTTTTCTCTATCACTTGATTTTACTTTTTTGTTTTAACAGCTACTCCTCCCGTATTCCTATCTAACTCACCAGATGCTCTAATTCTCTTTTACTTGTTTTCTCCTTTTTATTTAGAATACAACAAAACTCCCTTCCTTTCTTCTTTCCACAGAATGAGATCGTTGGAAAAACTCAAACTTCTTTCCTTTCAGCCTTCCTGAGTGGCTTGAATTTTGACTGAAATAGTGTAGTTCTTACTGGAATCATCCTTACAACACGTAGTCTGTGAGTCTTATGTAGTGCTCAAACAGTAGCAGAAAGTATAATCTTAACCATTAATAGTTTACTCTACAAATATATATATATGTAAAATATATGTGTGTGTGTATATGACCAATGATATGTGTATCTCCATTTATAACTACATCTATCAATTTATTTCAAGTTTCATGGTGTTATTTCATCTTATGTTTATTGACACATTTTGAGGTGTCAGTTTTGGTTAATATTTTGTTTGGTAGTCGTTCTTTTTTATATCCAAATACTTTCCTTAGGTAAGTAGAGGATAGGAGAATATAGACACAAAATCTGAAGCATTTTTCCTTCTCTTACTCAATACAGAATACTTCATTCAGCTCTGAACATGAAAATGCGTATGAGTTTTTCCCTAACACTAACTAAGCAGTTTTCCAGAAGACATCAGCTTGTGTCCTCTAATTCAGTTTAGTCCTAACACTAACTATCTGGAGATAGGGTCGGTCCCACAGGTTAATAGCTCATGTCCATAAGACTGCAGATGCCAATCCCAAGTCCCACATTGTGACCTGTGTTTCTGACCTACCTGATATAAATTGGGGTTCCTAGGATTCCTTCCTTGTGACATTTTTTCTGGATCAGCTCCTGGAACACAGAGAAACATTTTACTAACTTTTACTGATTTATTAATAGAGGATATAATAAAAGATAAGAGATTAGCAGCCAGATGAAGAGATCATAGGTGAATTCTAGGTGTCCCAAGTGAAGGACTTTCCATGTCCATGGAGTTAGAGCGTGCACTGGCACACATAGGCGTTTGCCAACTGTAAAGCTCTTGAACCTCTATAGTTCAGTGATGTTTATAGAGGCTTTGCACGAAGGCACGGTTGATTATTACCTGGATTTTCAGCCTCTCTCCTGTTTCTAGAGAGTGGAAGGTGAGGTCGAGAGCTCCAAGCTTCTATTCATGGCTCAGTCTTTCATTGGCCAGTCCCTGTTCAGAAGCCAATCAAAGTCCCTTCAATCAAGCAAAACACAGTCTTAGCACCAAGAGTGCCAAAGAATTTGGGAGCTCTGCATGAGGAACCAGTGCAGGAATCAAATACTAGAATAAAAGATTCTCCTAGCACCCCCATAACTCAAAAAATAATAAAAGTTTGAGATGTTCTTTGCCAAGGACTGGGAATAGAGATTAGTATTTCTTAATATTTCACAGATGGCACAATTAAGTTGTACGCTTTTGAGTCATTGCATATCTTTAAACACCTTTCTGCACCTGAAATGCAAATAATATCTTAAGGAAATTTGGAATTCCCGGTCTTAATCCCTTTTTTACCCAGTAGTTTTTAACTGATATTCTGTGGGTAACTGGTAAAATTGAGAATATTAGTCATTTGATTTTTCCTCTTCTAGTGATTTATGCTTACATGCAGAGAGGTCATGTATTTTCTTTATCATTTTGGTCATGCATTTTCTTTATCATTTAGGTCATGACCTTATCATTAAAGGTCATTCATTTCACGGAGATATGCACACTGAGGAACTCTTTCTTACCAGTGCAGCCTGGAACTCAGCAGTCAGTATGAGGACAGTTCCTTATTCAGACCAGAGAAATGTTCTTCAATCAATTGTTTTGTCATTCCTGATCCTCCATCTGTCCCTTTTCTTCCCTTTGAAACCCCTATTCTTTTCCAGCTAATGTTTTTAAATCTAAGTCACTAATTTTGGACTCAATTTCCTCTCATTTAATCCAATTTCTGAATGCATCTTCCTAAGTGCTTGAAACAAATCAGGTGTCCATCTGTCTCTTTCAGCAGTTTTCCCCTTACCATGTGTTTTAAATTTTCCATCTTATCTTTCTCTCTCTGCTTCCTGAGGCCTATCCTATAAGCTGCAATTTCATTCTGCCAATGTATTGAGTCTTAGATTTTATTTCATGGCCAGAATACCCAGCATTTTAGAAGCAAATGGAACTCCTTCCCTGGGAGGATGTGGATAAGGGCAGCCCATCACTAGAGCCCCTTCTGCTCTCTGGTGATAGTTCTCTTCCAACCGCCTTGGTAATGAAGAATCAGCTCACCTACTGCTCACAATTCAGACTCATTGAGGCAAAGGGATCTACCCTTGAGAAAAACTCAACCTTCAAACTTTACTCCAAACATCTCTTAGCTGAATCCTTGGAGTAAATCATGACTCGGCACCTGTAGCTCAAGCAGCTAAGGCACCAGCCACATACACCTGAGCTGGTGGGTTCAAATCCAGCCTGGGCCTGCCAAACAATGACAGCTGCAACCAAAAAATAGCTGGGCATTATGGCAGGCACCTGTAGTCCCAGCTACTTGGGAGGTGGAAGCAGGAGAATTGCTTAGGATTTGGAGGTTGCTGTGAGCTGAGATGCCACAGCACTCTACCCAGAGTGACAACTTGAGACTCTGTCTCAAAAAAAAAAAAAAAAAAAAAGTAAATCATACAGCATCAAAATTTTATTTTCTGATATTAGAAGAATATGAATGATAAACTCAGATTGGTAAATATGAAATAGATGGTGTCATATTGTTAGATATACTGAAGAAATTCAGGTTATATATGATAATGAGAAAATAAGCTATAGCAATTGATGATATTGATAGAGAAGATGAAAACAATTTTTAACCTTTTAGGAGAAAAAAGAAAGTCATGGACATTTATTGACTGTATACAATAAGCAAACAAGGGCCTGCTGAGACAATAGTCAAGGTTTTCCTTTGGTAGTAAGGTCACAAACAAGTTTGGAGCCAATTCATGAGAAAGAGGATAGTATTTCATTTAGGAAAATTGGCAACAGAAGTTATTGCTGGTTCCATCTAGTCTTTTACCCAGAGCTGGATTTTCATGTAGTCATTAGTTATCTATTAAGAGTCAAAACTTGGTAAAATAATTCAAAGAAGATCAGTATCACAAAGATCCTTATTAGCAACTTTATTTCTCAGGTACTGTAAATCTCTTTTGAAAACCAAAATCTCTACTTACACTACATTCGATGAGTTAATATCTTTCTACCTTTAACACAAACTGCATAAGCAGAATAGAACCAAAAATGAAACAGATTCTGTCCTCAAGTTGTGTACTCACATGAATATCTGTTATGAAATAAGTTCATTGCTAGAGAAATTTGTAAGATATCATTAGAAAGAAGAGCAGAAGTGTGGATTGGTCAGAGAAATCATTCCAGATATAATTTTTAAAGGACAAAGAGAAATGAATTAAAGAAAGCTCGAGAGAATTTTAGAAAGAAAAGACCACAGAGTAAATAATTTTGGCAAGAAATGGCAAAGTACTGATGAAGCAATACAAGCAATTCTCTGTAGTTAAAGATAGCATGTAAGGTTGGGATTGAAAAGGAAAAATTTTGGATCGGTCACTAAGTGCTAAATCATGAGAGAAATTAAGAAGTTTGAGAATTTGTCCATATGGAGACACTATAAAACATTTATAGAAATTATTCTTTGTGACAGCTACATGCTAAGACATTTTAAATTTTAAAAACAGATCCCTTTCTCTGCTATGGTATAAATGGAATCAAAGGGAATGTGGACTAGGAACAGCGGAGATATTTAGGAAGATATTTCAATTGATTAAGAAATTATAATGTTGGAATGATGCTATTTGAATAGCAATAAAATCAGATTAAAACCAAGTTCTAGAAAACTTGATTTTATGCACTGGCCAAGTTGAAGGTGAAAGAAAAGATTCACAGTTAACAGGTAATTCTGTGTGTATAAGGCTTGTAAAGAGCTGGGTTGGAAATACAGAATTTTAGTCATTTAGCATTAGTTGAAGCTGTGAGAATGGAGAAAACCTCTCAGGAAAGCATACAAAGTGAAGTGGTATCAACCTGAGGTAGGAGTTTTGCTGGTAAGCAAACCTAAAGCATGGGAAGAAAAAGGTAGCTCATGAACAAATTGAAAATAAACTATATGAAGAAAATATTTTTTAAAAGGATATAATGATATCTAATATTAGAACACTGGAACTTGTCAAAACTTTACTACAACTTACTAATATTCATTTCCCTCTTCCCCTGAGCATAAGAGAAGAATCCTTGTGCTAAATGAGACATTGAGGGGTTTAGTAGTATTGTAATTATGTTTTCAGAAGTTAAAGTATATATTTTGGGCATGGAACAATAGGAAAGGTGTGCAAAGGTTTAAACGAGTTAGGGAATAACTAGAAGAAAGAGTCTCTTCTATTTTAACATTGAGTATAGTAATAAAGGAGAATGTTCATATATTTTAACTTTGTCTAAAAGACTGCCAAGTAGAACACCTGCCCTGGTATGAGTCACCTTGCTACGTTTTAAACAATAGTGTTGACAAATGTGGATCTAAAATTGTTTAGTGTTCCAATAATTCAGTGTTCTTTAATGAATTAAAGAAATAATTCTACTGGACGTGTTGGTGAATAGTATTTTGTATTTTCCTTACTATTATCAGAGCTTATACTTTACCTAATTCTTTTAGTTATATTTTATTATGTACCAATTTACCACAAATAAGTGTCTTAAAGCAACACAAATTAATTATTTCCCACCTTCCATTGGTCAGGTGACTGGCGTGGTGACTAAGTTCTTTGCTCAGAGTCTGACAGCAACGTGCCTCATCTGAAGCTTATGGTCTTCTTCCAAACTGATGTAAGTTGTTAGAATAGAGTTCCTTTTGGTTGTGGGACTGCGTTCCCAGTTGTTTTGCTTGCTCTGGGGCAGTGGAAGCTGTTCTTAGCATTGAGAATCATATCCTATTTTCTGCCCCTTCCACAAAATGTCAGTTTTTCCTTTAAGGCAGCAAGAGAATGTCTCTGTTATTTCTCTGACTTCTAGACCCAGACGTAAATGGCTCATGTAGGTCAGGCCTTTCCATAGAATCTTCCATTTGATTTAGTCAAGGTCAACAAATTAATAAACTTAATTACATCTGCAAAATTTCCTTTGTCTTATAGTATGACATAAACAAGAGAATAATATCCCATCAAATTTACAGGTTCTTAGTACATTCAAGATGAGGAAATTATGCAAGATATGAGCAACAAAGATTAGAAATCTTAGGAACCATTTCATAATTAAAATTATGCCAAAGTTAAAATCATTAGATTTAAATAATATAATAATTATTGAACATGAGACAAATATTAAAATATAGTATCTCCACCCCATCTCACTGTATTTTTTGATATCATTTGTCTGATAACTTTTCTTTCCAATTTTCTTCTGCATTTTACTAAATGTATGTCCCATTTTGAAATCCATAAAAATAATTTTGAAAATTGATATGGAACAAACAAGCAAGAGAAAACAAAGGCATGTCTGAGCGAGGAAGATAGGAGGATTTCTTTTTGTTTTTGTTTTTTACAGAAAGGAAATACATCATTCTCTGAGCTCCCATAACGGACCTAAAAGAATATTTTATCCCTAGAAATCATGGAATTGATCAAAAGAAAAAGCATTCCAAATTTTATTTTGCAAGTGTAAGGTTTATGATGTAAATTAAATGGAGAACCTCTCTGGAGTTCTTTAGTGAAAGTGAGAAGGATTAGAAAAATGTGAAAAACCCTACACATGAAAGGAGAGAATTTACATGAATTCTGATAAATATGATTGTTTACTCCCTCCCAATATCCTTTAACTTTCCTTTTGTGAAGAAAAACCTCTTCCCTTGAGTGAGAAGTTAGTATTCCTTTGTTTTATAAGTTTCTAAAAACATCTTTTGAGGGAGATGCTATTGGAGGGGATAGGGATTATGGTATGCCCCCAAAGCATCATCCCTCATGGTTTCCTAACACAGAATTAAATGACCAGTATATCCTCAGAAAAACAACCATGAATCTTGATGTGAAAGAAGACAGGGTTCTTGTTTACAGGAGGAAGGCAAAGAATTTCTCTATGAAGGATCTCTGGGGAAGTCCTTTGTAGATGCTGGAGATTTGGGGATTTGGTTAATGCACAGTGTTAGTAACAGCTATTTCTTTGGAAGCAGTGTTGCATGTAACTCAGCCTCTAGGCTTGAACTTCCCTTTTGCATAGGCGTTAAGGAGTGATCCTGAGATTTCCATTTTCTTTGACAGAGTGACAGGTATGAGGACTTTGTTATGTACTTAGTTAGCTAAGCTGAACTATATGTCCCTGAATTTCCTTTTTTATGTGTCTCTACTAAATGTAGGTAGAAGGGAGGAAGCAGACATCTCAGAGCACACACATGGATAATCTGTTGACTCACCTCGCTGCTGATAACAAGAGAAAGGATTTTTAGAGTGGAGAGTGAGCAGAGGGGAGAAATTGAGGAGTGCAGGACATACTTGCCAGGAAGGTTGCTGCTGATAAAGCAATTGTTGGGTCTTTAAGTGCTTCCTCTTCTCCCTGGATCGTTACTTATTTCTTTAAACAACTCCGCCCCGCCCAATTTCTTTTCTCTTCTTCAAACAGAGTCTCACTCTGCCGCCCTGGGTAGAGTGCCACAGTGCGTCATAACTCACAGCAATCTCGAACGCCTGAAATTGAGCAATACTTTTGCCTCAGCCCCTCCAGTAGCTGGAACTACAGGCATGTGCTGCCACACCAGCTTGTTTTTCTATTTTTAGTAGAGATAGGGTCTTGCTCTTGTTTGGGTAGTCTTTATTTCCTGAGCTCAAGCAATCGACCAGCCTTGGCCTCCCAGAGTGCTAAGATTACAAGCGTGAGCCACTGCACCCAGTCTTGTCTTCAAATCTTTGGCCACATGCAGTGTGTGTGTGTTCAACACTGTGATGAAGGATTCTGCTTTCTATGAGATGGACTTATTACTAATGAGTCAGAGGTTCCAGCATTCTCTTCTTACCGCTCTGCCTGTGGACTTTTGCCTCTAGCTTTAGACACAGAAACACCCTTACAAAACTATGTAGTCAATCTCCACAATTGTACAAGCTTTGTACTATAATAAATGTCCTGCTGGTTCTACCCTTCTGCTTGAATCCTGATGCAATAAATACAAAAAAAAGTAATTTTTTCTTAATATGTAAAATAGTGAAGGAGGTAAGGAAATTTCACCCCAAAATATGAGTCCCCAGTATAAAGAATATTTTTGAATTGAAGGTCATTCAAGGTCAAGAGACATAGGGAGAGGATTTCCTTCTATCTCCATAAACCATACTGGCCTACTCAGAGGATCAATGGGGACAATTGACTCCCCTATCCCTTTCTTATTATCTCAACATATTTCAGGAATGGGGTAGGGAATGTGGATGGACCTGGACCAAATTATTTGGGTCAAAAACACCTGTCTAACATGTTCATCTCCAAATCAATCTATTTTCTCTTCCTACATTCCTCCTCCCTAGCAACCATGCTAGCAAGTATACCCTATACTCCTCAATTTCTCCCCTCCATGTGAACTCCATTAGAAAATCGGGTTATCACTCTGTGATTTCTTCCCAAGTGCAAAGCAAATAAATCCTTTCTTTTATTAATCTGTCTTAATTGTGAGTTGATCTTTCAACGAACTTTTGGGGAAAAGGGCAAGCTTCCCCTTGCTCCTATAGTAGAAAAAAACAAAACAAAACAAATCTCCAATGGTTGGAATGTTGGTATCCCCTTCAACATTCAGGTTGAAGGGAGAGCTCTTTTGCTCCTAAGTGAGGATGTTCTCCTCCTCCTCTTCAGGAGAGGCAGTAATAAGGCACTATCCTGGGAGCAGGAAGCATCCCTCACCAGACATCCATTCTATTGGCACCTTGACCTTGGATTTCCCAGCTTTCAGACCCATGAGGAGTAAATCTCTTTTTTTTATAAATAACCCACTCTCAGGTATTTTGTTATAGCTGCACAGTTGGACTAAGACAAGTATGAGTGGACTGAGGACACTTGAGGAACAAAAATTTTGGAGAATCAAGGGCCTCTAGCCCAATTTCCAGGGGTGAATCAAAATATAGATTCTAAAGCTCCTGAGATGAAGAGGAAACTGGGTTCCTCCTGAAAGAAGAACCTAGAAATAGAACCACAAAATCTATAGATATGTAATGAAAATAGTCTCGCCAACTTTCCTCAAAGAGATTGTAAATATTTTCCAAAGTAATTTGCACTGGAGAAAGAGAAATATCTATACTTTTTAGTTATTACTCAAACATTGAATTCATCATGGTTAATCTAATAGGCCACTGCTGCTAAGAGTGGGCTGTTAGAGAAATCAGTTGAAAAATGGAATGTTGGCCTCAATCCACCTTTAAGTGGACATGGTATATCTATAAAGCCACTCTGTAGTAATCTTTCCAAATTTCAAATGTATAGTAGAAGTAGTTGAAATATCCATAATTTGTAGCTGGCAGAATCACCATGGAAACTCCCTGACCCATGAAAAAAAGGAAATTGTGGTACAAAACAAAAATTAGATCTCAAATCTCATTTTATCCTCCCTCCAAAAGGAAAAATTAAATGAACAAGTCATATGTCATCTGTAGTACATACAAAGAATCATGCCACATTAAAACATCAAATAATATAAAAGTAGCTAGTTCTACCTTATCTTCATTTAACATGCCACTTAGGTTTCCGAAGAAATATTAATGAAGGAGAATGAAAGGAGTTAATGTAAACTTAATTAGAAATTGCCTCCAATTGCAACTGTTGTTTCAGATGTGTGCTGCATATTGGAACAGATAGCACGAAGCTCAGTAGCAGGCACAAAATTAGTTATGTGGGAAATGCTTTCATCTATGTGTTAATTAGGAAAGACACCAGCAAATTTGCTTTTGTGCTGTCTGGAGAGTAGCACTTCTTCTCTGCATTGTCTCAAGGAGGTGGCACCTCCATTCTAAGTCATGTTATAGTACATAGGGACCACAACTGTTTCACCATCCCTGGGAACATATTATCATACCTTACTATCCTAGTATAATTTCTCTACCATATCATGGAAATTAGATCTGCTGAGCATGATATACCATATATCCTATAGATGTATTTGCAAGACATACAACTGTATTTGCAACTGATTTTGTCTGTTATCTTACTTGTCTCTTACATGAACAGTTTTTGGCATGTTGAACATTTTAACGTTGTTATTTTAATGCTTTTTATATATATTTAATATTTGTGATGATGAAAGTAAATAGAAAATCTTGGTTCTGGTCAAACTTCAGGTTTTAGAAAATACTTGAATATTTTGAACTGCTATACTTTTGGAAAAGAATTTGATGACTGAAAAAAATGAGGAATATACAGTGAGATCCATATTTTTGGTGAAACATGAAAATTAATTTTCATTTGTGTTTGTTTAAAATCTCACTGCAGTTCTCTGTTTTTGGCATGCAGGTGAAAATCAGGGTTGAATAACTGTGATGGAAAAGGAAACAGTTGCTACACATTTCAAAGTGAGCATAAAACTAAAAAAAGTGTAAAGCAATAGAAGTTAATGTTGGTATGGGACTTTTATATTTTTAGAAAAAAAACTACTACATCACATTACAAAGTATCAGAGAAATGTATTCATGATACAGCTAGAATAACGATAAGCATAATAACCAAATCCACTGATGTAAACATAGTAAATCATAAACTATTGGATTATAATTATGAACGCCCTTTGTCAATTCTAAGTAAATGCCTATAAGGTCTCAAAGCAGATCCGCCCGATCAGTGAGGAAAGATAATCATGCAGTTCATTCGTCCATTGTTTCAAAGATTAACCTCAATGAAATTATTATTTGGGGGCTGTTAGTTTTCCACCAAAACTCTTTCCAGCCAATGGAATTTTATTGTTATACAGGGTGGACACAAAGGTCGTGTGTAATTTAAATTAGTTTACTATTTACATGAATTAGTTTACTATTTAAATTGCACACAAACTTTATGTCTACTCCGTGTATATAATACTAATATGAAAAGTATAGAATAAACATACAGATATGTTTTCTCCCTTCTCCAGTTTAGTTGCCTCCAAAAGACCTGTTATAATTTAGAATTGCGAGTTTTAAATAGAAATAATCCTGTTATCTGCTTGGTGAGAATTTTTATCTGGATAGTTTTTAATTTACAAAATGAATACATGTAGCTGTGGTCACTAGTGTCATCAGATTAGTAGCAGATAAGGAACGCCTCCTAAATAGGTTGGCTTCACACAATAAAGTGAGTTTTGGCTGGTGAAGGAATGATAGTTTACAAATCTCCCTTATCTGAAAAGCTCTTTTTCAAGTTTTTCTCTTTCAAAACAGTATTTGAAAAAATAAAAGCAAGTTTCTCTGGTTGAAGTCTGAGTAAGGCTACATAAAGTATTCTCCTGGAGTGGCCCCACAAAGGACCCTTAAACAGATACAAGAAACCCTATTGCTTGGCATAGAAGTATAAAGCTCAACTAATATTAAATCATTTATAATTTTAATGAAAATTGTAGGTTAGAAAACATTATACCAGGACAGATTTTTCTCTCATGGCCAAACACACATGTAACACACAACACACACGCTCATGCGATGAGGTCCGATTGCATATGTATTCTTATCTCTGCAGTTAATGAAGGCAGCAAAGGCAAATGTAATTGGCAGAAATCTTGTGAGAATCTTGAGTTCAATATCAGGGAGAGTGTCTTCTCACAGCATTTGGAGGAAAGTGGAAGTATAATTGTGACTTACATTTCAAAATTCTAGGCTAGCATTTCTTAATCTCTTCTCTATTTCTTTGATCCACATGGTTGAGAATATCACTTGTAGCTGGTCGCTGTGACTCACACCTATAATCCTAGAACTCTGGGAGGCCGAGGAGGGCAGATTGCTGAGCTCACTAGGTCAAGACCAGCCCGAGGCAGAGTGAGACCTTGTTTCTACACACAAATGGATTAATAAACTGTGGTACATGTATACCATGGAATATTATGCAGCCTTAAAGAAAGATGGTGACTTTTCTTCTTTCATATTTACATGGATGGAGCTGGATCAGGTTCTCCTTAGCAAAGTATCTCTAGAATGGAAGAAAAAGTATCTAATGTATACATCCCTAATATAAGGCAAATTTATATCTTTCTAGTGAAGGCTGCAACCCATTTATTGCATGGGAAGATGGGGAAAGGGGAGAGGGAGGGAAGGGGAGGGAGAGGGTCGGGGGAGAGAGGATAAAGGGCAGGATCACACCAGTGGTGTATATTTGAATGGTCAGGTGAAAACTTCTAAATACGGATCAAAAATGTTCTCACATAGTAATGAGAAAGTCTCTTGAATGTTATCGCAATCAGGTTGATGAAAATATCTCTGATTGTATCTGAAGCCCTCACACTGTACCCCATGATTGAATTATTGTACACAACTATGATTCAATAAAAAAAAAAAAGGAATTCCAGTTAATTATTTATAAAGAATTGACTTTTGTGTGCCATTCTCACTGGTCTTTTTAACATTGTTTTGAACTTATTACAGTATGTATATTAGGATTTTTCTGTACAATGGGTATAATTTTCCCTAAACACAGGTATGTGACAACAAGAAGTTTTGTGCATGCCAACTCAGATTCTCTAACTCTGTTGAAAGACACAGCAATTATCTTAGTACCTTAACTTTTTTATTTGAAACTTTAAGTCAAGTCCTTTTTAAGACTATAGCCGTGGAAAACTGTACTTTTTAAAAAATTGCTGAATATAAAATGTTTGAAAAATATAATTTTCTTTTATGTGTTCAAACACATAAAGTATGGGGGGTATAACAATCAAAACTAATTTTTTGTAGATAGCCATTACATTTCTTTAAACTATCTCAACGCCAATGTGTATTCTACAAAAGAAAATGGTTTCATAAATTAATTGATTTAAAAGTAGGTGCCGGTGTTATACATTTTTTTATAAAAAATAAAATAAATTTTATGTAGTGAAATCTAAAAAAAAAAAAAAAAGTCTCATTTGCCAAGTAAATTAACATAACAGTTTCTGGGGACTAGGGCATAGACATCTTTTAGGGCCCTTACTCTGCCTAACATACTGGGAAAACTGGAATTTGGAGCCTGGAATCAGATTCAAGTCCGTCAGATTCCAGAGTCCAGGCACCTTCCAGGTCACGACTCAAACAGCAGCCGCTAAATTGAATGTTATTGTTTTCTAGAGGCCAAGTCACAAATGGTGTTAAAATTTAGTGCTGTGAATTCCATTATCATTTTAAATTGAACTAAATGGTGCTGAAGTGGATTTTGTTTATTGCAATTTCTTTCACATTCTCCTTAGATTCAGCAAAATCCAGTCCTTCTGTGCAATTGCAATGCCTTGTAATAATGCACAAACATCTAATTGTGCTTCCTGGTCATTATTTAATGTAACTAAAAAGTAAGATGGAAACCCAGGGACATCTTTAAGATGTGGCGATGAATTATTTACACTTTTGAGCAACTACACTGGAGCAACATTAGTAACTGAGCTTGGAACATTCCATTCAACTCGGGTACTGTGTTCACCAACTACTCAGACTCCTGCCACTGCAGTAGCCAGGTGCCCCAGTCTGAATAGATTTAGCCCTAAATAGAGGCAAAACTCATCCCATGCTTCCTGAGTGATTAGGGATGGGAGGAGGTTAAGGGGACTTCAGGGAGGTGGGAAAGAATTAGGGTCTTCTGGACAAGAAAGTTGGAAAGGGCTCTGAAGCAAAATGAAGAATTTTGGGTTAAGTGCTATTCCTGCAAAATATAACATCTAGCCTATGACTTGTGTCCTCTAGCCCGTGAATAATTTCTTCATTAAACAGAGACAATGATCCCTCTATAATAAAACAAAGATAAGGATTGCTGTCACAGAACAATGCACACCACGGTTGCCTGCACACCTGCATACCATCACTAATAAAGTAACAGTTAATAATTATTGATACAGAATAAAAAAAGATGGGTGCATATACAACTGAGGTAATCCAAAACCAGTGAAACCAGGACAGCACCCCTGAAGGCCTAAGGGGAACCAGTGGGAATCCTTATGGATGAACGTAGGCCGCATTGGGGTGAGAGTGCTCTTATCGGCACATTGCTTTAGTGTGGCATCTCCTCCCAATCACGAGGGGGATGCTTTTCCACTCTCTGGAAAAGGCTATGGTTATCTCTGCTTTCCTTTACTCTTTTTCTTCACTTTAAACAAAAATTATAGTTGTTTCTTTGCCATACTGGGGTCTCAGCTGGCTCATTTTCCATCCACCCAGTGGCTCTCTCTACCTTTGACTCAGCCAAACTTGCTAGCTCTGCTGGGGGGGGGTGAACAGAACCAGGTCCACTGAACAGCTCAGAGGTGACTCTCACCTCTAAAATTGGGTACATTTAGAACAAGGTTTTATTTGCAGACCTGCAATTCTAATACCCAGCAATAGAATTCTTAGTTGTCAGACATATTACCATCAGGAAAATATGAACAGAGAAATACTGAGTTGGATTCTTTTATGCTCATCTGTTATGGATTGAATTGTGTCCCCTCACCCTCACCCCTACCCCAATCTGAAAAACTTCCACTCCCTTATAATATAAACTTAGTGGGAAATGGGGTCCTTGTAGATCTAATCCATTAAGATGCATCGTACTGGAGCAGGGTGGGCTCTGGATATGGTATGACTGGTGTCCTTCCAAGGGCAGAGAAGCACAGAGGGAGAAGGTGGCATCGTGACTACAGAGAAGACCGGCCCGGTGCATCTTCAAGCCACCTAACACCAAAGAATGCCAACACCAGCAGGTAGAACAGACAAGTAGGATGCTTTCCTGCAGGTTTGGAAGAAACCAACCCTAATGAAACCTCAGGTTTACATTTCTGGCCTCCAGAACAGTGAGAGAATAAATTTCTGTTGTTTTAGGCCATGTAGTTTGTGGTGCTTTGTCAGGGCAGCCCTTGCAAACGGATTCACCAACTGACAAGTAATGTTGCATTTTCCACATTATAGAATGACTGTATTTCTGGAAAGGTAAATACATATAAATCAAACAGTGATCAGAATATGGCTTCACCTGGCTTGGCGCCTGTGGCTCAAGCAGCTAAAGCGCCAGCCACATACACTTGAGCTGGTGGATTCGAATCCAGCCCGGGCCCGCCAAACAACGATGGCTGCAACCAAAAAATTGCCAGGCATTGTGGCGGGTGCCTGTAGTCCCAGCCACTTGGGAGGCAGAGGCAGGAGAATCGCTTGAGTCCAGGAATTGGAGGTTGCTGTGAGCTGTGATGCCAAAGCACTCTACCCAGGGTGATAGCTTGAGGCTCTGTCCCTCCCCCCCTCCAAAAAAGAATATGGCTTAACCATTGGGAATAGAGTGCCAGAGAATGAATTGTTTTGACTAAAAGATGTTACTTAAATCACATCACAGAAACTTTGACAAACACTGTTCATTATAAAATTCAGTTCACCTTCATAAACAGTTCCTAAACTTTAAGAAGTCTGGAAAAGTATAAGGCCCTTATCACCCCAAATGTAGTTGGCCTACACCAGAAGCATAAGAATATTAATTGTTGGTCCAGGTTGGTGGCTCACTCCTGTAATCCTAGCACCCTGGGAGGCTGAGGCACATGGATCACTTGAGCTCATGAGTTCAAGACCTGCCTGAGCAAAACCCAGACCTTGTCTCTACTAAAAATAGAAAGACTGAGCCAAGAGAATTGCTTGAGCCCAATAGTTGGAAGTTGCTGTGAACTACAATGCTACAGCACTCTACACAGGTTAACAAACAGCTTGAGAACTCTTGTTTCAAAAAAAAAAAGAATATTAATTATCTTCTTAATGTTCATAACTCTCAACTAAAAATTCTGTTTCTAGTTCTTTTAAGACAAGATTAAGAGATATACTCAAGAATTTGCACAAAGATGTTCACCATGGTAATTTGTCCAAACAGGTTATGGTTAAATTATGATACATCTGTATGATAACTTTTTATGCAGATGCTAAATACATATTTTTATAGACTATTTAACTGACATGGGAAGATGTAGAATGTGTTTCTTTCTATATTAAAGAAAAAGGAAAATACGGCAAAATGTTAACTATCTCTGAGTAGTAAGATTGTAGGCAATTGATATTTCATTCCATACATTTTATTCTCAACTATTTACCATGACCACGTGTTGCTTTTATGAGAAAAAAAAAATGCTATCAAAAAGCGGTTGACCATGTAATTTGCTCAGAAGGATTTTTTTTCCTGTATTTTTTTTTCACTGCTCTTTCTAAATTATTTCAGAAACAAAAAGTCTTTAGAGGAATTTCCTCTACTTATGCTTAAATTAGGTTATGTATAATGGAAGGCCACAGGGAGATACTGGGCTTCTTGTTTCAGCTCCAACATACAAAGAGCTTGGAAGTCATCACTCCTTACAAGAAGAAGCTGGACAAACTGAAAACCAGTGACTTTTCTTGGACTCATCGGAGAACTGAGTTTTCAGGGCAAAGAGTCTCCCTGACATGTGGAGAGATAGGTGTTATTTGAAGGCAGATTTAGATTAAAATGCATGTTGTAAATTTAGGCAGCCATTAATATTTTTAGGAAGAAATATAATTGAAGTACTATATTAGGTGCTGAAACTGCCCTTTATAAAATTAATGAAGAGCCACAAGGTGAGAACTCTGGTAGGGGCCCAGACTCTGCAAAGGTATAGGCATAGTTAAAATATGTACATATATACCAGCCATTGTCCCATGGTTTGCTTCCCTATAATTACTACTCAGGAATCACATAACTGATGATCATAAATATTCTTAACTTTCTTAGTAACTCCTATAGATAACACCCTAGTAAAACCTAAAGGTAGTTTTTGAGATATGTTCCAGGCCCTACATTCTAGTGGGTTGCCTGGCCCACTCAGACTAATGAATGACCCATACCAAGGAACTGACTCAACTAGTCTTATGACCCCTGCCCAGGAACTACTTCAGCACAAGAAGACAATTTCTACACACCTGTGGTTCCATCCCAAACCCAGGCAATTGGTGGAACCAGTTGCCTGGCCCTTTGCACGCCAAATTATCTTTTAAAACCCTTTGTCCCAAATTCTCGAGAAGATGGATTTGAGAACCTTCCTCCATCTCCTTGCGTGGCACCTGCAATATTAAACTCTTCCTCTGCAGTAACACCTGCCGTCTCCATGCACTGGCTTCCTCTTGAGCAGCAGGTAATGAACCTGGTAAGGCTGTAACAGCGCCCGCAGCCCAGAGGTGTAGGCCTCACCTTTCTGGGGTCATTTCTTTATCTATGACATTACTAAGTTAGAATATATCATGTCTCTCTAATTCCCTTACTGTTCTGCAATTCTATTACTTAAAAAAAAATTATTTCAAAAGTCTATCTTCTTCTTTTAGTCAAAGTCTGTAAGGAAGAGCCTTTTGAAATGTATGAAGAGCCTTCTAAAATAATCCATTCAGGGCAGCTCCTATGGCTCAGCGGGTAGGGCACCAGCCCCATATACTGAGGATGGCGGGTTCAAACCCGGCCCCAGACAAACTGCAAACTGTTTGGTTCAAACAAAAAATAGCTGGGCGTTGTGGCGGGCCCCTGTGGTCCCAGCTGCTCGGGAGGCTGAGGCAAGACAATTGCCTAAGCCCAGGAGTTGGAGGTTGCTGTGAGCTGTGTGAGCTATGACGCCAGGGCACTCTACCGAGGGCGATAAAGTAAGACTCTGTCTCTGAAAAAAAAAATTAAAGAAAAAAAAAGATAAAATAATCCATTCCCTAATCTGTTATTTCAGTAAGTTTAGGTTTTCATATTTCTAAACTGTGAGCTGCATTTAGCAGTTTCATCTAGTACGTGTAATAAAATACTAAATTCACTCACCTGGTTCACCATTCCTCAATGTATTATGTTGTAAAAACACACAAGACTGAAAGAAAAAGGCCATTTCACAGCCACAGATAGCACAGGACATGTGCTTTTTAATCCAAGGAAGAAAGAACCAAACTGTCTTCCTTGGCTAAATAGAGTCTCATAATTAGTTTGTGATTACCTTCAGACCTATAAATAGACTTTCCTTCTCGGGCTGCGATACATTCCTGAGCTGAGTGAACACTTTTATGAGCTGCAACTTCTCTGTCAACTTGTCTGTTTTTTTTTTTTCCTATATGTTTTTCACTGCCCTTTCTAAATTATTTCAGAAACAAAAAGTCTTTGGAGGAATTTCCTCTACTTATGCTTAAATTAGGTTATGTATAATGGAAGGCCACAGGGAGATACTGGGCTTCTTGTTTCAGCTGCAACACATAAAGAGCTTGGAAGTCATCACTCCTTACAAGAAGAAGCTGGACAAACTGAAAACCAGTGACTTTTCCTGGACTCATGGGAGAAGTGAGTTTGCAGGGCAAAGTGTCTCCCTGACATGTGGAGAGATAGGTGTTACTTGAAGGCAGATTTAGATCAAAAACTTTTGCTCCTCTAGATTATTGGTTAAGCTGCAGTGTTCATTAAAAAAGGAAAAGAAGGCTCAGTGCCTGTGGCTCAACGAGCTAAGGCGCCAGCCATGTACACCTGAGCTGGCGGGTTCGAATCCAGCCCGGGCCCACCAAACAACAATAGTGGCTGCAACCTAAAAAAAAAAAAAAGGCCGGGCGTGTGGCGGGCACCTGTGGTCCCAGCTACTTGGGAGGCAGAGGCAGGAGACTCGCTTGAGCCCAGGAATTGTAGGTTGCTGTGAGCTATGATGCCACGGCACTCTATCCAGGGTGACAGCTTGAGGCTCTGTCTCAAAAAAAAAAAAAAAAGGGAAAAGAAAAAGCCATTTGAGGGCTAACCTAGACAGCACTGTAGAAATGACCTGCCCCTTTTGAAAGGAGATACTGATCTTACTTCAGGTTAAAGCTATTGATAAAATCGATAGGTTCACTTGCAGGTCTAATCAGTCTTATGTCCAGGCTTTCCTGATCTAACCCTCTGCAATAAAAATCTCTAACAAGCAGAATTTAGCCCAAAGACCTATTTCCCACTCTAAAACCATCTGCTAGTGGTAGACAGACGTGCTCTCAGCCTATCTGGACCCACCCCTGTTCTAGCAGTTTCTTGCATCCCACTTTTGCTCCTCTGGGGAATTACAGTGGCCCTGTAATCAGGTGCAGGCTAGGTTACTAGCCACTTGCAAAAGCCGATTAACAAGGACTAGGTGTAGTGAAAGGAAAGCTGCTTTATTACAGAGCTAGAGGTGGGGTGCTCAAAGAAACCATGTCAGTGCTGGGCTGATGGTCAGGGTTTGAAAAGGAAATTGAGTATGAAGGGCATGCAGGAGAAAGAGGTGCTGGCCAGTGAGACTTGTCCTGTGATGGTTGCTCCACCTGGCAAATGGCTGGACTCTTTAAGACTGTCTATCTACACAGATTAAATGTAATCTTAAGGTAATCTCCTTATGGGGTTCTAATTATTTCAAGACTCAGTCTCTGGAATTTCTAAGCAAGCACATAATTAGGCAGGGGAAACTTGTGCAGGGGAGTGCCTGGTGGAAAGGAAGGTAAAGGTCAGTATTTCATAACAAGAAATGGGTCAATGGGCAGGAACATTCCAAAATGGGGCTTCGAAAAACAGGGCAGTATTCACAACTCCCCATCATCAGCATGAAAATTGATGTTTCATCTTGAAGGAAAAGGGGTCAGATCATCAGACATCAATACATTCCTTCCAGGACTAGACAGTTCTTTAAGCACACTTAACTAAATAGATTCCAATATGTAGGCTCAGATGAGCTGGATGCAGGCATTCGCTGAAACAAAGAACAAAATCTTCTTGCTTGTGAAAGATCTTTGACGAATTAGGGACTCTTCTTATGGTTAAGAAGGAATTCAAGAGAAAATAGTAGTCAATGACTCTGTTAAGAATTTTATCTAAATACTTCTGGCCACAAGGAGTCCATCAGGCCAGGAGTCCAATTGCCCAAAAGTAAGAACAAAGAAACTCCAATTAATGGCTATCTCCCTTTCCCGGGTATGAAGGTATTCACCCCAAGGACTCTAAAGCTCAATTTCAGACAAGCCGTGTGAAGCTGGGGAAGAAGTCCAAGCTCGACTGCCAGGTAATGGGTGTTCACCACTTCATGAGACATCAAGTTCCGTATAATTGGGCTATGTTTGTGACAGAATGCAGTTTCTTCTTAACGGGTAAAAAGTGACTTTAAACTGCCTTTTCAGCAGATGTCACAGTCCTACTGAGATACCAAGATCAAAGCTGCATATTTAAGGAGGTAATTTTTTTTCTCCTCATTTTGCCAGCTGATAAAGCGCTGCTTCTCACCCTAAACCACATTGTTCATAAAGAAAATGCTCTGGGGCTGCCTTGTTTCTGCCTTTTAAGCTTAGCCCTAATATACGTCCCACTGAAAAAAATAAAGTATTGCTGCATATTTGCCGCTTTGCAAAGTTTCCAAATCCAAAAAGGGTGTTTTGGTATGGGAAGGGCAGTGTTTGCATTCGTTTTTAGTGGGTTGTGAGTTCAGTTTATATTGGCATTCATAAAGAACAACATAACTTAAAAATGAGAAGAGAAGAAGGGAGAGAGAGAGGGACGGCAAGAGCGTGCATATGTGTAAGCACAAACTCTGGGAGAGACGATTCTTGGCTAACAGCGTGCCCTAACATGATGGGGTTTCAGACACTAAACGTAGATAAAGCTTGTACCAGGTTTAATATGCCTTTCCCATAGCAGGGCCATGCTATTTTTGTAGGTTAAAATAAAATTACAGGCAGCGTAGGTAGCTCAGTGAGTAGGGCGCCGGCCACGTACAAAAGGTTGGCGGTTCGAACCAGGCCCGGGTCAGCTAAAACAATGACAGCTGCAACAAGAAAAAATAGCCAGGCATTGTGGTGGGTGCCTATAGTCCCAGCTACTGAGGTAAGAGAATCGCTTAAGTCCAGGGTTTGAGGTTGCTGTGAGCTGTGATGCCATGGCATTCTACCCGGGGTGACAGCTTGAGACTCTGTCTCAAAAAAATAATAAAATAAAATAAAAAATAAAATTACAGAACTTTTGTAAATGAATAGACAAGCTGGTAGCGGTAAACATTCTGACACAGATAAAAGCAAAACAAAAACCATGGACATGTCTAGGGCTCTATGTAGTATTCTTTGAAAACTAATCCTTATAATGGAGAGGGCTGGTGCTCATGGCCCTAATCACTGCAGCGTCATCAACGGGGAGCACCTGACACCGCACCGCCTGCCCAGAGGTCGCGAGGTCACAGAGCGAGGACAGCGTTACCAAAGCAGCTATAGCCAGAAACGTTTATCTGAATCCAACTATGAGGAAACAATCAGAAAATTCCACAGCAAGGGACATTCTATAAGACAAATTGCTTTGGATTCTTCAAAAAGGCAAGGAAAAGAGACTATTCTAGATTTAATAACTAAATAGCCAAATGTAACATATAAAGATTCTAGATCAAAAAACAAGTAAGACATCTTTAAGGAAGCTGGGAAAATCGGGATGTAAGCTATTTATTAGATATCATTATTTCAATGTTAATTTTCTTAGGCATTTACTGTTATTAGTGAATATGTAGAGGAATAACATTCTTAGATATAAGCTGAAGTATTTTGGGATGTTACAGATTTTGTAGGGTTGTACAAAAGTACACATACTGTGTGTATATGAATGTATCCGTACACACACATAGATATGGAGAGAATAAATGTGGCAAAATGCCAACAGTTGGTGAATTTAGATGAAAACTTTACTGGGTTCATTATTCTATTTTTTTCCTAGATTTAGGGGAAAAGAAAAGAATTTGTATTTTCACGACATACATCTCATCTTCCTTTCATTGGCTCTCCAATAATTTTCCAGTGTCTACTCACTTGTGGTTTTAAGGTTTGGAGAGGCAGAAGACGCTTAGCAGGTGAGACTTATGTTTTAATTCACGGGGATAGAAATTAGTTGTGAGAGATACAGCATTTACAAAGTCTCACTGATGATTTTATGTACTAGATTGATTTCAAAAAGTTGTTAGTCTGGAGTCAGAGAGATGCCCCGTTCCACAATAGTGCTGTTTGCTTGTAAATGACCTCACCAAACTATGCTGTTTTTAAATGGCTGTCAAATCACACAGCGATTGCATCATTTTTATACCCAAGTCCCTTGCCCTGCATGCCTGCTGCTTCTGAATGTGCATGTCCTCAGAATTCCTATTTTCTTGTATTGTGTTGGCAAGGTCTGTGTTTCTACTGAATTGTAAAATTTCATGAAGGGAGGAACCCTGTTCTAACCCCAGAATGTGCACAGAACCCCAGCACCAAACAGTAACTCAAAATAAAACACTAGGTGAGTAAGGAAATAGATAAAATGAAGGCCTAAAGTGAGGTTTTTCAAGAGAAACTGTAAAAGTAAGTATTTTAGAAGGGAGGAGTGGGGGAGAGGAGGGGAAAGGGATGGAGGGGAGGGGAAAGACCAAATTATAATTGAACTTTAAAATGTTACTATTGATCACATGGGCCTTTGTCAGAGTGTTCAGAGATGTCTCCGGAATATAAAAAAAGTGAATAAAAAAGTACATTCTTGAAAGAGAAAGATCATTAGCTTGTATTAGGAGCCAAAGTTCAAACAGAGGCCTGGCTAAGTTGCTTGTCCTAAACTTAATATGTTTGCTACAACATAGAATAGAATGAACGAATAGAATTCTATAAACCAAAAATTAAATTTTATATCTTGAGCATTTAAAAATTCAAGAAACATAACTTATTTTTTTCCTTATCTTAGAGTCCACAGGCAAACATGAATTGTTTTTGAGTTCTTTACAAATGAACCAAACTCTTGTCCTGAGAAAAAAAATTACACTTTTTTTGCACGGTAACTATTTTGGTAATATTTGCTATGGCATTATAATGAAATCTGCCAGGAGTTAGAAAGATGAGTATTTGATTATAACTGAAAAACTGGAGCATGTTTGAGAATTTCTGATAACACTACGGGGTTGGTGCTTCAAATGAAAACAAGTGAACAGAAATCTTCTTCTTAGATTAGTCTTGAGGAGTAATGATGATAAAGAAACATCACTCTTCAGGAGCTTTTCATCTTTAAATGAAGAGAAACTGGAAGATTAACTAGCATTGGCTACGTGCAGTACTGTTACCTCCGAGCACAACCAAAACCAGAGTATAAAAGAAAACTCCCCTTTATAATGTACTGGCAGTTTTTAAGGACTCATATATATGTGTGTGTGTGTGTGTGTGTATGTATATATATATATATATATATATATATATTTCTTTTTTTTTTGTAGAGACAGAGTCTCATTTTATCGGCCTCTGTAGAGTGCTGTGGTGTCACACAGCTCACAGCAACCTCCAACTCCTGGGCTTAGGTTATTCTCTTGCCTCAGCTTCCCGAGTAGCTGGGACTACAGGCGCCCGCCGCAATGCCCGGCTATTTTTCTGTTTTTTGTAGTTCGGCCGAGGCCGGGCTTGAACCCACCACCTTTGGTATATGGGGTCGGTGCCCTACTCAATAAGTCACAGGCGCCACCCAAGGACTCATATTTTTGTGGGGCAAGAAAAATAATCAGACAAATAAGACAAAGGTGAGGTATCTTTGGAAAATTTAATTTGGACCATACTTTCTTCCTTTTGCTGAAAACATCGACTATTCCAGTACACTTTGGGTTCCACGCAGTGGGTTTCCCACAGTTACAGACTGTACCCAACTTCCTATGAAAGATAATATATTTTCCAACCTTGCTTCTGCCTATTTTTTAAAAAATGTTTTAAAGGTTCCTTACATTAAATGGCAAGTAAAACAAAGTAAGGCTTTATTTTCTCCTTTCCCCCTTTTCATGTGCTGCACGTTGGAGGAGTAAGGAGGGAAGACTAGTGACGTTGGTGTTGGTACCCTGGGGATTGCTGCGGTCCCTCTGAGGTGCACCCCACACTAAGGAACCTGAGAAGGGTGAGCGCAGCTGTGTGGGACTGCCACAGCACAGGTGGGCTAGGGGCTGCCGGTTCCTCTCGGTGCCCACAGGACTGTTGGCTTTCTGAAATAACAAAGGAACTAGGACCAAACCACGGCCAGAGGTCTCCCACCTGGTACAGCAGCACTGCAGGTTCACGTCCATGAGCCTTACAGTGTACATTTACAGACTAAATAAATTTATTGGAAACATAACAAGAGAAAAATGCCTTTACTAGTTCTTGTATCAAATTACTAGAATGAAAATAAAAGCATTTATCTGATAAAACCCATTTTCTATGTCAGATGAAAACTCCCTTGTAAGATAATCTTAGTAAAGTGTATCTGTCACTATTTATATATTTTCCAATGTGAACAAGTTTCTTTAATTGTATCACCTAAACACCTTTGTCATCTTTCAAACTTGTAGCTTCATTAGTTTAAAAAAGGGATAAGGCAGCCAAATCTAACTAATTTTGGTTGCAGAGAAACATCTCAGACATTAACTTCCATCTTCTTGAGTGTTATAAGAGTACATGATTAAAAGGTAATCAGTTTCTTCTCTTTAACAGGAAACTAAGCAGCTATTATCATCAAATGTACCTCTAGTAAACACAGGGCCCCCTCATAAATACAAAATTAAATTCTTTTGAGGAACAGGTTTGTGACTTTACTTATGCAGAACTTATATTTATTCTTTATATTTTATAATAAAAAATGTGTGGTTTTTGCTTCTTCATTTCATATGCAAGTGACTTCTTCATCTCAGCAGGCTATCATGTACACATGGCAGGCTGGGTATTCAGCTTGCTTTAGAAAGGGGAGGCAGCCACATGGCACGTGCTCTTAGAATCCTTGCAAGAACTCCTGCAGCTGGGTGACAATCTCTGTGTCCACCGTTTCCATGAGGGACTGGAAGCCTTGTTCTCCCAGTAACTCCTGCTGTGCCTTGAGCTTCTCATAGATGAACTGCTGCAGAGACACTGTGTGCACAGGGTCCTTCAGGGCCAGCTGAGGGGGAGAAAGGAGTCAGATGTGTCAAAGAAGTGAAACAAGATCATCTTACCTGTAACTTACTAAGATTCTTTGTAATCTCTTCCACAGTGAAAAAATTGCTTTTGCTTCCCTTCTTACAGACATTCTAAAATAATCTCATGGTGGAAAAATTGTCGAAGAAAACTTCACTCTGTTAGTCTAACCTTAGTTCCCTAAGGCCCTGTGAACATAAGTTTTCTGCTTAGCTCAGTTTCTCAAGAGCTGAGGATCCATCCATTTAATGCATCAAAACCTGGAAGACAGCATCCTAAAAGGAACAGAACATGCTGGAAAGCATTTAAGTCAATTGCGCCGATTCTCCTTGGAAGGATCAGGCACCCCACGGTGGCGACTTGGGGTGCCCAAAGACACTGCTTGCCGATCCTGATAGCTATGATATTTAAATTCATGTATATGCTACCTTTTGAAAAAAAGGAAAAAAATTAAAAAACAAATATAAAATACAAATACACAGACAATTGACACATTAACTGCCGCACTAGGAAAACAAATTTTTTCCTTGGGGTCATAGTTCTTCACTAGGTCAAGATAAGTCAAGAGTCCTGTGAGTTATACATGCTTCATGGGGCCCAGGCTTAAAACTAGGGTAAGTTATAAATACAACTCATACGGCAGTTAGTGTATTAAAAAAATCCCATCTCGTTCCTCTTCCCCTATAGTGATACTGGGAAAACAAACCAAAAAAGTATAATTACATAAAAAACAACCCATAATTTCACTCCCTAAAGATAATGCTAATAAAAAAATATTTTGTCCTATTTTAGTCTTTTCTCAGAGTACTGCTTTGCATTTATATAAATATATATGTAAAGAATATAAAATATATATGTGTATATATATGTCTGTGTGTGTATATACATATTTTTAATTTTTATTTATTTTCTTTTTTCCTGAGACACAGTTTTATTATGTCGCCCTCGGTAGAGTGCCATGGTGTCACAGTTCACAGCAACCTCAAACTCTTGGGCTTAAGCGATTCTCTTCCTTCAGCCTCCCAAGTCGCTACAGGGAGCCTGCCACAACGCCCGGCTATGTTTTTGTTGTAGTTGTCATTGTTGTTTAGCTGCCCTGGGCCGAGTTTGAACCCACCAGCCTCGGTGTATGTGTATGGTGCCGTAACCACTGTGCTACGGGTACTGAGCCTCTTTGCATTTATATTATCACAAAAAAACGTTATTCTAATATACTTCAAGAATTATAAATCTACTTATGCCTCATTTTCTTAGGTTATAGGCATGTCGATGTAATTACAGTTTAAATACAATTTTGCTAAAAAGCCTATCACAAACTCCATTCCACATTATTACGTACACAGTCTTTTCTCTACATTTCAGATTACGTTTTTAGAATAGCTCTATGTCAGAAGAACTACTCAATTAAATAATGGGCAGAGACAATTTTATGACTCTTGATACATATTATCAAGTTTTTTTCCCTATAGTTTGTATCAACTTAAAAGATATAAAAGTTTTTGGCTTCTGGCACTGTTCTTAGCACTGGTATAGTTATCATTATTTAAATGCTTTATAATTTAACACATTGCCATAAGCTACACATTTATCTTATAACCAATAAAACTGAACATCTGCAAGGCTTTGAGTAAAATGCATGAGTTTCTGTGCCTGATATGGCTGCACAGAAATTCTTCTTTTTCCTTACTGATACTCAATTCTGTTCTAGGTAGATGAAGTAACTAAATTACAATCACATCTGTTGTTTGAGCAATGTAAGTATACGTAAAAATAATGACCATAAATGGAAAAGGCAACTGAGAGGGAGAAATATAGGTACCAAAAAACTGAAATTAAACCCTGTATCTGACCATTCTAGTAGCACATGATAAATCCAAGGCAAGGTTATTTCAAGACTCATTTCCCTGGAAGACAGGCAGGAGAACGCACACCAGGAAGAACTAACTGCAGACAACAAAGGCCTGTCTCCACAAGACTAAAGACATCATTCTATAAAATACAAAGACACTAAAGATGAACATTTAAAAATATTTGCTCTCAAGCAACATGCAATAATAATGTCCAATATTATTTTAATTACTAAGACCCCCCCAAGCAAATACATCAACAAAAATAAATGGGACTTGATTAAATTAAAAAGCTTGCACAGAAAAGAAAATAATCAACAGAGTAAATACACAACCTACAGAATGGAAGAAAATAATAGCAAAATCTACAGGTGACAGGGGGATATTATCCAGAATGTATAAAGAATTCAAACAAATCAGTAAGAAAAAAAATAATAAACCACCCCATTAAAAAGTGGGCAGAAGACACGAACAGAAGTTTTTCAAAAGAAGATAGATAAATGGCCCACAAATGTTATGAAGAAATGCCCAACATCACTAATCATCGGGGAAATGCAAATTAAAGCCACAAGAGATGCTGGTGGATGCAGAGAGAAAAGAACACTCATGCACTATAGGTGGGACTGCAAATTAGTACAACCTCTAGGAAAACAGTATGGAGATTCCTCACAGAAATAAATGTAGACCTACCATTTGAGTCAGCAATCCTACTACTGGGTATCTACCAAAAGGAAAAGAGGTCTTTTTATCAAAAAGACACCTGTATTCAAATGTTTATTGCAGTACAATTCACAATCACACAGATCAGGAATCAAGTCCATCAATTCATGAGTGGAGCACATTACTCAAGCCATAAAAAGTAATGAAATAGTGTTTTCTGCAGCAACTTGGATAGAACTGGAGACCGTTATCCTAAGCAAAGTATCTCAGGAATGGAAAACCAAACACCACATGTACTCAATAATAACTGGGAGCTAACTAATGGGTACAAAGAGATGTAAATTAGGTCATAAGAAATCACGAAGCGGGAAAAGGGAGGAGAGGAGAGGGTACATCCCATTTCACAGGTATAATGAACACTATTTGAGTATTGAGCACAGCAAAAGCCCTAACTTAAGTGTGATAAAATGTATACAGGAAACAAAAACATTTGTAACCCCTTGATATTCTGGAATAAAAAAAGAAATAGATTTTTTTTCATTAAAGAGGAAAATGTTGACTTTGTTGAAATATAGTAAATTCTCTATAGCTAAACTATCTGCTACAACTATGGTTCCCAACACTTAGACTGTGGATCATTACTTGTCCATGGCCTATTAGAAACCAAGCTGCACAGCATCACCACCTAAACTCTGCTCTTTATTCTACTCCCTTCCCACCCAACTCTTTGAAAAACTGTCTTCCGTGAAACTAGCCCCTGGTGCCAAAAAGCTTCCAGTCCATAGCCTGTTATAACCGGGGCTGCACAGCAGGAGGTGAGTGGAGGAGAATGAAGCTTCATCTGTATTTACAGCCACTCCCCACTGTTTACATCACCACCTGAGGTCTGCCTCCTGTCCCATCCCTACCATGCCCGCCATCCCCATGCCCATACTCGCCCACCGCCCATCTCCTCAGCCCCCAAACCCATGGGAAAATTGTCTTTCAGGAAACTGCTCCCTGGTGCCAAAAAGGTTGGGGACTGCTGTGCTTACAATATGAGTGAAAAGCACCTGAGTTTAAAATTGCTGTTCACCAAGTCCCTCTAACTACTGGAATGAAGTTTAATAGTACAGGTTAAATGCTCTGTTTCAATTTATTGTAAGAAACTGTAAAGAGTTAACTTATCACATCTTCATACTTTAATTTCTAACAGATTAATAAAAAGCATCACCATACTAAAATTCACCAGATATGGCATAACAGCACATCAGTATTAAATAAAATGAAAGTGTAATGATGAGTCATGTGAAGATTAAAAGCATCAATTTCTTTTAGAAAGACAGCAGTGGAGGGAAGAAGAACTCTCCAATTATATACCTTTAAATGATCTTAAAAAACAAGCACTTTTTAAAGCCAAAAACACCTGTTAGCCAATAACTGTGTCTTTTACCTTACAGTACACTTTCATTAATTATAGCTACTAATACATTCTTTGAAAAAAATGTGAAATTAGTTGATCAGATGCTTGTTTAGAGTAGACTCATTCCTGCACTTCTTCTACAAATCCAGATTCTATTTCTTTGAGTCTACTAGTGCCTAGAGTCATTGGAAATAAGAGACAATAAAGTCACTAATAGCATTTTCAAAGAACTTAACTATTACTTTTATATAAATAATGACCACCTAACTTATAATAAACTTACTCAATTCCACGCGGAAAAATATAAAGTACCTACCAGGTTTATAGGTAGTAGGTTCTTGAGAAAATAATTAGTTTTCTAATGTAATTAAATTCTAAATCTGCTGTAGGAATGAATACACTGCAAAAGTAGATATGATGGAGACTTTGGCTTTCGAAGTTATAGAGTAAAATATTTTCTTTTAATTCTTCCTGCCAAGTACAACTAAACAACCTGGACATTATACATAAAGCAAACATAAGACTCCAAAAGATGGGGTAGAGACTCGGCATCTAAGGAACAACACAGCAGTGAAACCCCGGGCTCTCTTCTGGCCTCACATATCCCAGCCTAGGAGCTAAAAAGGCCAGCAACCAGGAAATGCAGAGAGAAAAGAACACTCATGCACTATAGGTGGGACTGCAAATTAGTACACCCTCTAGGAAAACAGTATGGCCAGCAACCAGGAAATGCAGAGAGAAAAGCACAGACAAAAAGCTCCAACAAACCCTTCTCTCTCTAGTCAAAGGACAAGGAAAGGGATAGCCTTGCAAGATAGAATGCTTTTAGACAATAATTGTTCTACTTTAGCCAAACATCACAGAAAACACCCACTCATGCGAGGCTATGTATGGATTCAACCCACCATCCCTCAACAGTGGCAGTGGAGACCATGTGGGGAGCCTGGACTCCTTCCTCTCTAATCTAAGCAGGTATCGGTGGAAAGCTCTGCTTCTGACACCCACCTGGCAGGGATGAGGTGGCGCCCTCACTTCCCCTGACACAGCAGTGTCAAGAGAAGCCAGCTCAAACAGAAGATTCAAATAAGACTCAGTTTCACAACAATAACAAAAGTGTCTAAGTTTCAACAGAAGAGCATTCAAAATACCAAAAAAGGGCAATGCCTATGGTTTGAAAGAGTAGGGCACCGGCCCCATATACTGGAGGTGGCGGGTTCAAACCCAGCCCTGGCCAAAAACTGCAAAAAAAAAAAAAAAAACTTTACTCAAAATACCAAAAACGGGAGACAGAGGCCAGGAGGGAGGTAGGTTTAAGTATAAAAGGGCAACATTAGGGATTCTTATGGTGGTGGAAATATTCTGTATTTGACTCTCATCAATGCCAATAGCCGGTTATGATACTATAGTATAATTTGGCACAATGTGTTATTGGAAAAAATTGAGTAAAAGGTACATATGACCTCTCAGTACTATTTCTTATAAATAAGAAACCACAATGATTTCAAAATAAAACATTTAACTAAACAAATTAAATGTGAGAGTCTCTCCTAAACCATCCATGCACGGACACCTACTGATCACTGTGGTGTCAGAGGCACCTGACTCTGGATACAGCTAAGTCCTCTCCTCACTTAACAGGAGTAGGTTCTTGGAAACGCATATGAAAAAACCAGGTGGGTTTTCCCCCTCATCAATATTGTAACAAAACAATCTGATTCAAGGACCTGCTGTATTCCTTTTTACTTAAACTTGCAATTTCTAAGAACCTATCAATTTCAAATGAACACTTAACTGTGTTTGGAACTTGGAACAGGAGAGAACAATATAAACCTACTTACCATGTCTAAGTGTACACTAAGTAGATCACCGAACTAGGGGATCAGATTCTTAAGACTCATCTTATTATACAGCATCCCAAAAGGACACTGTGACTTTTTTATCACTCCCAGCTTCCTTGGAATTCCACCTAACATTGAAATACCATCATACCTACACTAATTTTCATTGTATTTCTGACAGGGACACCTATGAACGTTTGTTCCCACCAACCCTTTTAGAAGTACCTTTTCCCAGACACTTTTTACATTGCTCTTGTATCCTGCAACTTGTAGTCATTTAATAGTTCTAATAGAATTTGGGGGGCAAATTCCTTAGTATTTCCTACAGACAGATTCATGTCATCTGTAAATAAAGTTGGGTTTATGTCTTCCTTTTCAGTTTGGATGCCTTTCATTTAGTGTTCTTGACTGATGACACAGGCCAGAATCTCCAGTATTACAATATAAACAGCAAGAGTGGACAATCTTTCCTCGTCCCCAAACCTGGAAAGAAAGCATTCGGTCTTTCACTGTTAAGCGTGACGTTCCTTGACAGGTTTTAGGTGGATGTCCTATACATTCCTGAATAAGGACGTTCCCTTCTATTCCAAATTTGTTAAGAGTTTTGTTATGAATGCGTACTGGGTTTTGTCGAACTTTTTTTTCTGAATCTGCTGGGATGATCACATGGTTGTATTCTTTATTCTATTAATATAGTGTTTTACACTAATCGATTTTCAGATTTTACAGCAATCCTGGGATAAATCCCACTTGGTCACAATGTATAATCTTTATTATTTTTTAATGTTTTTTGATTCAGTTTGTTAATATTTTGTTGGAGATTTTTAGTCTATTTTCAAGAAACGTGATCTATAGTTTTCCCATCTTGTGAAATCTTTGGCTTTGGCATCAGGATATCAGCATCACAGAACAAATAAGGAAATGTCTTATCCTCTTTTATTTTTCAGAAGAATTGTAGAGTATTGATATTAATTCTTTGAAATGCTTGGTACAAATTCACAAGTTGCTTGTGCCTGAGTTTTCATTTGTGGCAAGATTTTTAATTATTAATACAATTTTTTTAAACTTCTTTAAAGTCTATTTAGATTTCCTATTCATTTTTGAGTCAATTTTGGTGTCACTTCGAAAAACCACTTACATTTCTACCATCTCTTGAAAATAAATTTACCAGTTGAGATGTTCTACAAGTATTCTCTCAAATGTAGTATGTCTGCTAATCAATGACCTGGCAAACAAAACTTCTAGTGTGTTCCTTCTAGACTTAATAAAAATTTTTAAGAGCTAATATTTTAGTTATCTTTAATAAAGGAAGTTATTGAGTTCCTCCATTGAATTATTGAGTTTTTCTGAATTTTATAGAATTAAAATGTTAATGGACTAAATTGTGTCTGCCCTCCCAATTCATCTGTTGAATTCCTAACCCACCTGTGATTATATTTGGAGACAGGGCCTTCAGGTTAAATGAAGTCATAAGGGCAGTGCTCTAGTCCAATATGACCAAAGCACTATCATGAAAGAGAGAGAGATATTAGGGACATATACACACAGAGGAAAGGCCACGTGAGGACATGGCAAGAAGGTGGCCATCTGCAAGCGGAGGAGAGAAACCTCAGGAAAAACCAACCCTGTTAACACCATGATGTGGACTTCAGCTTCCACTGTGAGAAATACACTTCTGTTGTGTAAGTCATCGGTCTGTTATATTTTGTTATGGTAACCCTAGTAGAATAATGTATGTAGTATGTATTAAGCACAATGATTAAGACTATCTGTATACCACAGAAACAGATAAATACAGAATTTTGTGTAAGAGGATGGTAAACATATAGTAAAAAGTTTTTCAATACGCTTATCAATTTGATGGGACTTTGGGGGTAATACATAAAATTTATGTCACATAGAACTATGTAGAATTACTCCTGTTTTTTCCTGATCTTAACATGAGATGAGGTGACTTAGTATTTTGGGAGTTTAGTTTGTTCTCTTGTGACCATATATAAGGTAACAATATACCAATGACTATTGAGTATATGTATACTGGAGTAGAAAGATAAAAATTACTCATCAGTTTCAAACTATACATTGTAATTTGCCCCCAAACTCAGAAGCTGCTATGTCTTAGGAGATGAGGTTGCCCTGCATGTGTTAGTTTTTAAAAGTCTTAGGGATTCTACATCACCTCTTCCAATTAATCATACTTAATTAATGATCTGATTATCATTTGTTTTGTAATTAAATACAGAGTGCCACAATAATCCTTTGCAAATGAGTACTTACCTCCATTATCTGTTTTTTTTTTTTTTTTTTTTTTTTAACCATTTCACCGCTTTATGTTATGGTGTTCCTTTCACTAACAAAATGTGGGTCTGTTATATCAAATCCAGTATTCTTTTTCTTTCTTTTTTTTTTTTTTTTTTGAGACAGAGTCTCAAGCTGTTGCTCTGGGTAGAGTGTTGTGGCATCATAGCTCATAGCAACCTCCAATTCTTGGGCTCAAGCAATCCTCTTGCCTCAGTGCTTCTATTTTTAGTATAGGTGGGGGTCTCACTTTTGCTCAGGCTGGTTTCGAACTCCTTAGCTCAAGCAATCCACCCTCCTCGGCCTCCCAGAGTGCTAGGATTACAGGCGTGAGCCACCTCACGTAGCCAAATCCAGCATTCTTCTAAGGTTTTCTCTACCACCACTCATGTATCATTAAATAACACATATATGCGGCATTTGTAAGCACATCAATCACAGCAAGGCAGAATGGAAGCCAACCTTTTATTCACTTCAGGTTAAATTCTAGTCTTGAAAAACTATTAAGAAATGAGCATAATTGTGATGGATGTGTTACTTAGTTCAATGTAAACATTTCACATTGTATATCGAAGCAATACCCTGAACCCCATAAATGCATCAATGTACAAAGTTATGATTTAATAAAAAATTAATAATAAAAAATAATAAATTCTAGTCTTCTTTACAAACAGAAATAGCTCACAATCCAGAGAGCTCAGTGATCTAGCAACCTCAACCACCAGGAATATGCTAGGATGAGGGGGTGGTTTATAGGGAATTAACTTGCAAAGGTCTATAGATTGGCACTCACATGCCCAAATTCAAACAAATTATTCATAGCAGAATTTGGTCAAAGAAATAAACTATTTTTCTCTTCCATTTATAACAAGTATGATCATCTGCTTAGATTTGCTTAGACACACAAAATCAAAGATAAAAACCTACACAATCAAAAACAAAGACAGCTACAGAGGCTTAAGTGACAGTCTGGAATTAATGCAAGGAGATAGAAAACTATTAAAAATGGACCCCAGGTAAATGTGGACATTCTGAATTACATTCTGGAACTAAGAATATTAGCATGAAACTGGTGAAGTCCAAATAAAAGCCTGGAGTTAGTTAATGGTAATGTGCCAGTGTTGGTTTCTTAGTTTTGATAAATGTGCCATGTACATTTAATATATGCAACATAAGATGTTTACATTAGGGGAAAATAGGTGAGGGGCACATGGAAACTCTCTGTATTACCGTTGTCACTTTTCTATAAACCTAAAAGTATTCCACACTAAAAAGGTGATTTTAAAAAATGGTCTCAGGAATTACAAAAGTACATCCTTCTGTGCCATTTAGTGTGGGGACAATACGCTCTCCAACTAACATCTCAATTAGCTTACATAAGAGTTCAATTATACACTTTCTAGCTAGCTTGGCAAGTTTTTTCTAGATGAGAAAAACTGATGTCTCTAAACTCTGGGTAATATCCAAGGTTTGTTTTTCTCAAGGTAATAACATAAGCAGAACTAGAATATAGATCACCATTCTTGGCTTTATTCTTTTTCCATTAGTTCTATATGCCTACTCACTACTCTAGCCTTCCAAAGAAGTACACGATCATTTAAAAAATATTTTCATTAAAATGACTAGGATGAAATTAGGAACCTTAACAAGCTTAAGTTATTAGCAAAAGACGACGACTCAGAATTCCTGATTCTGGGGTAACACCAGATAAATGAAATTTCAATAGTCTGACTCATTTCAAAAGTCCATACACTGCATTTTAATGAGGAAGTAGCCCAGTATTGCTTGGTTTTAAAATTATTACTGTAAGAATGGTTCTGACTGAATTGTGTATCAGTTCTCTCTGTTGGTAATTACCGTCTTTTCACATATGCTTCACCACAAAGTATTCAGTCTGTAAAGGTGGTACCAGATTTTAGCTACTGTGGTGCTACATGCCAGGATTTCTGGTTCTTTGAGATTTTTATTCCTTGGGACAAAGTTTTCCATTATATTTCAAAGCATTAATCACCAATTTCACTCAGCAAGAATTCAATGAAGCTAAATCTTTCATTTTCCTTAAGTTATGAGCCATATCATATCATTATTCACTTTTAAAGCCTCCATATATACTATAATTTTCAGAAACTTCTTAAAGTTATTTCACATGGAATTTTACTTAAGAGAAAAAGTATTTTCTACCCTAGAAAAATACAGAACATTTTTATAAGAATAGACTTTCCATGAAATTTGCTAAATCACATATAAAAACACTAGGTATACTACCTATCAAAACCAATAATCATGAAGGAAAATTTATCTACAACAATGTATTTAGCCACATTGTCGACAAAATTTCCTTAGTTTAATCAGAATACTTTGGCTAAAATTTTCCTTCTTTTCTGACCTCTAATTGTTTTGTGGTAATATATCTGTCAATTGCTGAAATATATCTAAAACATATTACCTTAATTTCTAAAATCTGCTGGATATAAACTCTTCAAATTCTGTAGCTTGGTGAAGAGTACGAGGCTGGCAGATGCCAACCAGAACTCACCTCATCAATTGGGCACAGCAGTACAAATGCAATCATCAATTACACCCACTGTGAAACCCAAACTGTCCTTTAAGGAGCTTAGACTATGACGCCTAAATGATGAACTTGTAAGTAAAGGAATTATTTTATATTACTACGTCTAGCAACACTGGGACCTAGACTTCAGGAGATCAAAATAATAGTGCATACATGTCTCAGCGGCCAAAAGCAATTCATTTGTGATATAAGTTTTCTGATATAATAATTATTTTTCTTCTATCAGTCCTAGGCTACATATGGAAGTTTGGAAAGCAAATGGCAATGAAATTACAAGCAGAGGTGAAATCCTGAAAGGTATTTTCCATAGCTTACTGAAAATTGAGTATTTTTCCTTGCAAGAAGTAGTCCTGAGCCTGGAAAAAGTGTTAGTCACTTGGTACAACATGTGATGAACAGTGACAGAGAGTTTCCAACCCAGCTTCTGTAGTTTGAGCAGTGTTGTTTTTGTGACATGTGGTTGAGGCGTGTCTTGCAATAAGACTGGCCTGTCTCTACTAACCAATTTCAGCTCCTTAATTGCAAGCATCCTCACCATTTTTTTTATCCACTTGGCTGTAGACATTGGCTGTAATTGACTGACCAGGATTCATGAAGCTGTAGTGGATGATACCAGCACTAGACCACCAAACAGACACCATGAGCTTTTCTGAATATTCAGTTCTGGACTGTGTCTCAGCACTTCATTTTTATCCACCTGTTGTGCCAAGTGCTTGCGATTATCAAAAAGAATCCATTTTTCATCACATATAACAATATGGTATAGGAAAAATTTGTCTTTATATTGTGACAGCAAAAAAGGGCAAGTTTTGAGACAATGTCTCTTCTAACATTGGTTTAACTCATGTGGTACCAATTTATATAGCTTCATCTTCCCGATTTGATTGGTCCAGTATCGTTGGAAAAGCACCATCAATCCTTGAGGCTAATTTATACATAGCTTGCGATAGATTAGCTTTCACTGCAGCTTTCAACTCATCATTACCCACCTTGGTCTCAAGTTGTCTACAGAGCTCATTTTCAAGGATAAAGTCATGAGAATGGAACTTCTCAAATCATCGACACACTGTACATTCATTAGTCACATCCTTCCCAAACATTTCATTAAGCTGCATTGGTTCCATGAGGAAACTCATATTTGAAAATGACACAAATTTTTGACTTATCCATGGCTTCACAAAAATTTCTATCAAAACTTTTTGCAAGGTAATCACCACCAAAATGTGTGTCTGAAAGAATGAGAATGCATCTTCATAAGGAAAATTAAACAAGAAATGTCAAAATGAAAAGTCAGAGATAACAGCTGTCAAATTTAGTACTTAAGGAAATCAGACATTTCATACTTAGTAACCTTAATACTTGAGTATTTTTTTTTACTCTACTAACCAGTTTTATTTAAGATGCTTTTATTGCAAGGTGTTTCAAATCTTTGCAAGTAAGCTTGACAGAAATGCACAATTTAAGCAATTAGCCAAAGTAATTATTTCAAGCCCAAGCTGGGCAACAGAACATCTGCTTTTTTCTTTTATGTGCTTCAATATGCAATGATCTTCATCAGAGCAATTAAATAGGAGGTAAAATACAATACCCATGCTCCCTAAACTCCAACCACAAGCAAGACATATGCTAGGTATAGGGTAGGCAATACACACATAATTATGTTATTTCATTTAAAACTCACAATAAGGACAAACTCAGAAAGGAAACTCCTGGCAGTGTCACAAAAAAATCCTTATACTAACAGTAATTCTTACCCTTGGTAGCACAATGGGAATCATTTGGGGGAACTTTAACAAAATCATTTATGTCTAAGTCCCACTGCTAGTGATTGTGTTTTCCACTAGTTTCAGGCACAGGGTATTTAAAACCTCACTAGGTGATTCTGATGTACATCTAAGAATAAGAAACACTGCTACAGAAAAATCTGGAACAAAACAGTTTTGAGGACTAACTTCTCAAGCAAACCTAAAGACCTCTACAGATGTTTTTACATTCATTAAAATAAAAGACCACTGACAAAAACCCTTAAATTGATAATTATAAACTCTACAAACTTAAATCCCAAGCCAGGTGTGGTGACTTATGCCTGTAATCATAGCATTCTGGAAGGTCAAAACAGGTGGATTGCTTGAGCTCAAGAATTTGAGACCAGCATGAACAAGAGTGAGATCCCATCTCTACTAAAAATAGAAAAATTAACTGAGTGATGTGACATGCACTTGTGTTCCTAGCTACTTGGGAAGCTGAGGCAAGAGGATCACTTGAGCTCAGGAGTTCGAGGCTGCTATGAGCTATGATGTCTCAGCACTTTAGCCCTCAACAGAGCGAGACTCTGCCTGAAACAAACAAACAAACAAACAAAAAATGGGACATCACCCCCTCCTCCCCAAATCCCATTTACTACCGCTTGTAGGAACTTGTCGGGCCCTTGAGTTTCACTGAGGCATTTTTGAGGTAGTTTTACTTTACTGTGTAGAAGCTAGGGAATGTTGGTATTCCTGTTTGACTCCTCCACAGTCCAAAAGTTTAATGTTCTGATTTTAGCAGATTTCTTAAATTTATAAGCCTGCATAACTGAACCTACATGAATCTACTAAGAACTAGAGATTGGTGACCTCTGTTCAGGAAAAATCTGACCTTTGGTAACCAGGTATGCCTGTTGACTGATGCCACTTTGTAATTGGTTCTAAACTCAATAAATTGTTTATTGAGAAACATTTTATTCGATTCCAAGTACAGGAATTCAAAAATAAAATAAATACTGGAACCTGCATGTAAAATGTGTTAAAAAAAAAAAAAATGGAGGCGTGTGTTTAAGGTAACATGAAAATTAGTGATCTAATATAAATGTTTATATTAAATAGTAAAAAGTGGCTGCTCTGAATACTGTTTGGAATGAGGCAGCTATTCTGTGTATGTGTGTGGGGTGAGGGAAAAGAGGAAGAAAAAAAGGACAAAGAGGGAGGGGAAAGGGGTCCCACAACAGAAAACAAAGAGAAGTTATTTCTCTCAGTTACTCAGGTCCCAGGAAAGCTAACTGGATACATGGATAGATTGTCAGTCATAGTAATAGCAATTAATCTGTAGTTGACTAAAAGATGGGGGAGGAGGTCATCAACTTCATGCCATAAAGTTTTTTCTCTTAGAAACCAAGTGTAAACCACACTGCCAGAGGCCTCTTCCTATAGTATGCAGTGGCAGCTAAGTACAATCTTGAATCTTTTCTTGCTAAAAGTTTTCTATTCTGCTTCGAAAAGCATCCTCAATAAATCAAAAAATAATCAAACAAAACTTATTTTAAAATATGTATACATCTACTCTTTGATAAAAATAAAACAATAGTGTTTGCATTAGAGAAACTGGCCTTAAAGCCAAACTTGGTTAAAACACAGTTATACTATAAATCAACCAAATAACTACGTTTATAACAAAATAACTGAGTATCAAGGCATGACCAAAAAAATAACAAAGTGAAAAGACTCTTTTTTATTTTGAAAAATCCTGACAGGATGAAATATAATTTTCTGAATAAAGCAGAATTTTGCTTACAAAAGTAAAACATGTATAGCTGTTGAGTTAAAAATAAAAATATCTAGGATTTCTGATACAATGGGCCCCACAGGTGATGGTGTGTTAGGATGATAAAAGCAAAGGAGTAATGCAGAAGCTGCATGATAAACAATTCTACAGCTTATGGAAATATACAAAAGAAACAGAAAAGTTTAGTCAGTCTAAATTTAATAATCAGTCACGTTACACAGTAGTCATTTACTTGAAAAAAGAAAGAAATGTAACGTCTATAAAATTCCTATATAAAATGTGTTAAGAAATTACAAGTCAAAGATCTTCTCTCCAGATGACTATAGTTTGAAGAGAAAGAGAAGAGATGTACAATAAACATAGTCTTCTAACCAAGGAATATGGATATAACTGAAAATGTGGACCCAACATTTCTGGAATCTAGGGTTCATATAAAATTAGTTTCAAATGGTACCTGAAGATGTACAATCATTGTCATTTATGCAGTTATAGCAGATGAATAAGCAAATTCATGGAGAAATATAAGTTGCACAATGAATGCTTTCGCTAATATAAATCTGACCATATCACTTACTGATGACAACTCTTTGATGGCTGCCTGTTCCTCGAAATTCCTTAGTGAATTAGTTTTCTATGGCTACTGTAACTAATTACTACAAATTTAGTGACTTAAAAGCAAGATGCTGCAGGGCTGTCTTCTATTCCTGAGACTCAAAAGTACAATGTGTTTCCTTGCCTTTTCCAGCTTCTTGGGGCCAGAAAGACATACCATTCTCTGTCTTCAAAGGCAGTAAGAGGAGGTTGACTCCTGACATTCATCTCTTCTTCTCTTCTTTCACTTTTAAGTATTCTTATCAAGACAAGTATACTCACTGGGAGAACCCTAGATAATCTCCTATGATCATCTGCTTAGCAACTTTAATTCCATTTTGTCATGTGTTAAATAAAATACATGGAGACCACTGTCTTGAACTGAGGAGGCCCCCAATAGCCCAGACCCAACCAGAATGGAGCCACCTCAATTAGGAGTCCCCCCAAATAAACTGAAAGGTAAAAACAGACCAGTTTTCCAAACTACAGGAGATTCACAGCAACAAATAAAAAGGGACCCATTAAATCTGAGATAGCATGATCAGGAAGTCCACTTTCCCTTAACCCATCCAGGGAAAGTAACCTGAAATTAACCAATCCACTTTTTGAACTATGCTGTTTCACTGCTCCTTGCTCCAGTTGCTTTTCTGAACCAACCATTCTGCCACCGCCATCTGAGCTCCTGTTATTTTATAGATTGGATGCTGCCTGGTTCATGAATTGCTAATAAAAGCCAATTAAATCTTTAAAACTCAATTTGTTGGAAGTTTGACACATATAATACAGCATATTCAAAGGTTCCAGGGAATAGGACATAGGTATCCTTGGGGGATGGGAGAGATTATTCTGCTTTCGACACTTACCATAAGACACATAAGGGCCCTCTATCACCCGGCTGCTATTCTGGCACACAGTATGCATCTAACAAATATTTCCTGAATGGTACTCCTGCAATTACCCATTGCTCAATGAAATAGAACAAATAACCGTGTTTACAAAATCTAAACTCAAAACTACACCAACAAAATATGACTGGCTAATTAATTCAGGGTTTCTCAAACTCTTAAACATTTTGGGTGGATTAATTCATTTTTTAATTCATTTGAGGTAGGAGAGGCTGTCCCAAGTACCGTAGAACGGTTTACAACACCCTTGGCTCCCACCCACTAATGCCAGTAGCACTTCTCAACCCTGTAACAAAAAAAAAAAAAAAAAAAAAAAATGTCTTCAGATAATACCATAGTGGGGTGGAGGGCAAAATAACACTCAGTTGAGAACCACTATTAAGCAAGAGTCTTTCCCCTTCTATTATTTGTATGAAAAAGTAACCCTAATTCACACAATGATATTTTGAATGAGGTTAAGAACTTCATCAGTTTCTTCTAGCTCAGTAAAAAAGTTATGGGGAAGAAATTAATTACAGTTTAAGTTCAGAGAAAATTATAATTCAAACCTGGATAGTTTCTGTAACAAGTCTTCCTCTTTTATAGGTTTTATTTGTACTTTGTTTCAAGCAAATACTTCTGAGAAAATCAGAAGACTTATTAGTAAGATCATCACGTAGACTGCACATGTGAAACAGAAAAAAGGGATAAAACTGTACAAGGCTTGTTTTAAAGTCTGTCATAGATAATTTCACCTTGCTAGGATTCATGTAAAAGTGAATTAAATTGGCTAGGAAATAAAGAAATCCAAACCATCTAATTAGTAAATGCTTTAGTTTTAAAAATCCCCTTTCAGCAGAAGTGATACTTTATTCGTTAACATGTCACTACATACAGGATTAAACTTTTTTTTTTTTTAAATGTAAGGTAACTTAATGGACATGTTCTTTCTCGTATTTTGTTCATTTGACTCTGAATTATCACATATCTTAGCTTTTGATAACGTTATGTCTTTCTTAAACTATACAATTAGCCATAAACAATTACTTTCAATGTACTGCTGGAGAGAATAAGCTGTAGTATTAGATAGATCTAAGAAATGTTCTAAATAAACCTGCAATTTCTAGCATTAAAATAGCTGAAACTTTTATGCCACTGACGTTCAAATAATACTGTTTTTGCTTTACTTTCCAATAAGTATAAATCTTTTCCATTTTAGAATGAGATTTTAAACAATTCTTTAATGCGTTCAGTTTACCCTATATATTAATACACACACTTTATGCATATCCTAAATAATGCTGAATTTTCAGGTAAGTATTCTCAGAATCATTAAAAGGTATTATGGGCAAGGGACTTGAACTGAAGTTTCTCTGAAGAAGATAGGCACATGGCCTACAGACACATGAAAAAATGCTCATCATCTTTAATCATCAGAGAAATGCAAATCAAAACCACTTATCATCTAACTCCAGTAAGAGTGGCTCACATAACAAAATCCTAAAACTACAGATGTTGGCGTGGATGTGGAGAAAAGGGAACACTTCTGCACTGCTGGTGGGTATGGAAGGTAATAGGTCCCTTGTGGAAAGAAGTATGGAGAATATTCAGGGATCTAAAAGACCTGCTGTCTGATCCTGCAATTCCTCTACAAGGTACACATCCAAAAGACCAAAAATCACTTTTTAACAAAGATGTTTGCACCAGATTGTTCTCTGCAGCTCAATTCATAATAACCAAGTTGTGGAAGAAGCCCAAGTGCCCATCAACTCATGAATGGATTAATAAATGGTGGCATATGTATGCCATGGAATATTATGCAGCCTTAAAAAAGATGGAGATTTTACCTCTTTTATGTTTACAAGGACGTAACTGGAACATATCCTACTTAGTAAAGTATCTCAAGAATGGAAGAAAAATTATCCAATATACTCAGTACTATTATGAAACCAATTTATAATCACTCACACTTTCTTTTTTTTTTTTTTTTGAGACAGAGCCTCAAGCTGTCACCCTGGATAGAGTGCTGTGGCATCACAGCTCACAGCAACCTCCAATTCCTGAGCTCAAGTGAGTCTCCTGCCTCCGCCTCCCAAGTAGCTGGGACTACA
>CAUYRH010028803.1:0-10909 GCA_963574655.1 Perodicticus potto | reverse complement strand
GGCCACACCTACAGTGCATCTTAGAAGGGTACAGGTGAACCTTACTAAATGCAGAATACAAATGTCTTCATATAATAACTGAGAAAATGCCAGGAAGGCTATGTTAATCAGTTTGATGAAAATAGTTAAGATTGTATATGAAACCAGCACATTATACCCCTTGATTGCACTAATGTATGCAGCTATGATTTAATAAAAATGTATAAATATATAAAAAACAAAGAGAGAGAACTTGGTAGCCCATGGACTGCCCACATATTTTCTCACCCCTATCTGGTGTTTGTAATTGTACCGGCAGGCAGACAGTCAGCTTTCTAGCTCAGGCCACCACTACATTAAACTATGGTTATTTATACAGGGATGAATTGGTCAGGTTTTCCTCCTGAAACAATGTTTCTAGGGCCTTTTAAATGAAAGTGGGAATTGAGGTTCAAGGGATGGGGTTGGGAGAGAAAGGAGAAATGGTGCCATGAAATGGGAAAAGCACACAGAACATGAGCAAGAATAGCACAAAACATAAAGCCCCTTGTTACCAGGTTGCTTATGGATAGCCTTAGTGAGTATCCAAAATAAGGTTGGCCTGGACAACTGTGTAAGAAATTGTGATTGTTCATTACTCACGTATATGGAGCTAAGTGACACTGGGTGCAAAGAAAGGGAACTACACACCTCAGATATTCTGGACTGATTCAACATCTCAAGTCTTCTGGCTTGATGTCCCTGTTAATCACTGAAATGTTTCAGAAACACTGATGTTTTAGTTACTGAATGTGATCTAAGCCCTTGGGACTCAAAATCTGAGCTGTGGACCCTTAGCAGTGCCATCACCTGGAAGCTTGTTAGAAATGTCAAATGTAGATCATCATCTTTAATCATCAGAGAAATGCAAACCAAAACCACTCTGAGATACCATCTTACTCCAGTATGAGTAGCCCACATCACAAAATCCCAAAACTACAGATGTTGGCATGGATGTGGAGAAAGGGAACACTTCTTTATTGCTGGTGGGAATGCAAGCTAGTACGTTCCTTTTGGAAGGAAGTTTGGAAAACACTCAGGGATCTAAATGTAGACCTGCCATTTGACCCTGCAATTCCTCTTCTAGGTGTATATCCAAAGGACCAAAAATCATTTGGCAATAAGATATTTGCACCAGATTGTTCTTTGCTGCTCAATTCATAATTGTCAAGTCATGGAAGAAGCCCAAGTGCCCATCGACCCATGAATGGATTCATAAATTGTGGTATATGTGTACCATGGAATACTATGCAGCATTAAAAAAAATGGAGACTTTACCTCTTTTATGTTTACATGGAGGAAGCTGGAAAATATTCTTCTTAGTAAAGTATCTCAGGAATGGAAAAAAAATATCCAATGTACTCAGTACTACTGTGAAACCAATTTATAATCACTCATGGTTACATATGAAAAATGAAACACAACTATAGCCTAGGATGAAGGAGGGAAGGGGAGGGAGAGAAAAAGGGAGGGGGGTGGATCAATAGAGGTAGGATTAGTAGGGGGACCACACCTATGGAGCATGTTGCAAGTACAGTTGGATCTATCAGGTGTAGAACACAAATGTCTTAATGCTGTAATTGGGTAAATGAGATGAAGGCTGTGTTGATTAGTAGGATGTAAGCACTTCAATTTGTGCAAATAATCAACACATTTAATCCCATTATGGCATAAATGTATTCATGATCTATGTACAAATGACTTGATAAAAAAATAAATTAGAAAAAAAAATGTCAAAATCTGTTCTCTTCTCAGACCTAGTGAGTACAGATTAACGAAGTCTCTGTTTTGTGAATCGTGTTTCTGAACCACCTCTTGTAATTGGCTGCACAAAAATTATTTGCCAGAGCAGGACACAGTGACCCTTGTAGAGAAGTACAGAGGTTGTATCTTCCCATTACCAGAGCTGAACTTCTCCTTGACGTGGGCCTGAGTAGGAACTGCCAATGCTCATTTAGTATACATCTGGCTTCACTGGTAAAAAAGGATTAAGAGCTTTGAAAGGGAAACAGCATCACAATATGTCTGCTGCTGAGACTCTTTAGTCCTTGGATAAAGATATTTCATTGTAAACGCTGGAGTGATGCCAAATACTTGTTTAATTTGTGATTTTTTTTTTTTTGTTCATGAGCAGAAAAATGAGCCCATGTGGCAGCTGGAAGGTCACAGGCACTCTTCCAGTGGAAGAATGATGTACCCTTAGCAGCCAAGGGGGGGTGGGTCCAGGAATGGACCCATCCTTCTCACTGGCTCCTTAAATTAATTTAGGAGTTAGCCTTTCAAGATGCTATTAGTAACAGTTGGTAGTATTAGATTTCTAAGATATAGTTTACTATAGAAGTTTGATTAATATTAATAGGCAGAAACTTTTTAAAAACATACAGGACATTCTTTGTACTTAAAAAAGCCACAGACATTGCATCTTCAAAATCATGCAGAAATTCAGTCCCTCTTATTGAAGAATTAAAAAAATAAGGAGGAAGTCAGTCAAATTATGATCAGAATTATCCACCATCTATTGAAAGATTCCATTCTTCCTTTCAAGAAGCTGCTATTTTTTTTAAATCAAGAAAATGCCTAGAAGAAGTCTTCTTTGTGAAGAGAAAAAAAATTAAAGACAATAGTGCATTTGAGTCTTTCCAAGTGTTTCTACTGACAGTATTTAGTGTCTAAAGTGGGTAGGCCTCTTAACTTGAAGACTGTCCACCAAAAGGAAGAAGACATGAATTGGAGAATTTTATCACCTGGACACTGTATGCTAGAGTGATCATCTGATTTGTCCCAGAGAGCCCAGCTTGATGCCTCCTATTGTGGTATAATTGCTAGTGACCCTGGCTTCTCTTCTCTCCTCCCCCCACTCCTACTTGATTTGGACTTCAAATGATTAGATTTATAAAACCTCCAACTTTTAGGTTATAATAAGTCACTATATGGTTGTTTACATTTGGTGATAAGATAAATCCCCACTCACTGCTGTGGTCCACGTGGTCTTTAACAAGTTGGCCCTACCTAATAGTTGGTTCAATTTACAACAATTCTCCAGTGAACTCTGTGTTCCCACTCCACTCAGTTATGGGGTTCTCAGGACGTGACCTGTTTGAGTTCTCTGTAGGAGGCATCTCTTTGCTGATGGGAATTCATTTCCCCCACAATCTGTTTGGCCAACTCTTCCCCTTTCTCCAGACTTTCCTACTCAGCCTCCCTGAGAAGCTGCTCTTCTCTGTTGCTTCATGGCACTCTGATGTGCTACTGACTGCGCACGAGAGTCACCATCACCGAGAGTGTGATGCGCAGCGGGCAGTCAGTACAAGCTTGTGCAAAGGAAAAAGGGACGGAGAGGGAGGGGAAAAGGAAACGAAGAAGAGCAGGAAAGAAACCAGTAGAGAAGGAATAAAACAGGTATTGTCTTTGTAGAGTCAATGGCTGCTGAAAGGGAAACGGATTTGGGGAGTCACTTCTGTACGAGACTGAGGTTTCTCTCTAGTTCTGTGTCCATGTTTACCTTCCTCTTTTTCCCTCATCGCTTTTAATAAAGCTCCAAGGAAAAACCTGACATGTCTTGTGCCCTTTTGAGACAGGATAGACAGGTGAGGGAAAGCGATGAGACTGCATATTCAGCAGTGCTGCAGGAAGAAGATGCTGGTCAGAAACAATAGATGAAGGCCATTATCAGAAAGGAGCAGAAAATCCAATTTCAGGAGCTGACGGGCAAAATGCAAAAGCACAGCAGGGGGCTAGCCTGGGACTACAAAATGCCCCGGGGGTGTCTTCTTTGGCAGGAGGTCCTATATACTGTCATGTGGTTGAATTTCAGAGTAATAGCTACATGCATTATAATCCAATTTAGGTAAGGACAGAAGTCAGTACGAAGGAGTTTATATTCCATGAGGATCTCATTAAAAGATGGATGTTCATAAAGAGAAGGTCTGAAGATGTCAGTGTGTTTAGCTAAATATACATTTCTTCACTTCCCCACGCAGTATTTCTAACATGTGGTCCCAGCCGCAGACGATGATGCTGGTGGCTTGTTGAAATACAGATTTCTGGGCCCCTCCTCAGAGCTGCTGAATCAAAGACTCGGGGAGTGGAGTGGACTAAGGATTTTTCGCAGCTCACAGGGGTTCCTACACAGTGTGACAGCCAGTGCCCAGGGAGGGGTTGGTAGCCTTTGCTCACCATCTTCTACTTGGACAGGAATGAGCTCTGCAGAGGAGTTGACATTTTTTCACAAGCTGCTTGAATTGTAGAGCTAAAATGCCCCATGTGCTGCCTGAACCTCCCCTAGGAAACCCAGGTGTGTGAGAGGGTAAATCCCACCTGCAGCCGGTGGTTCTTCTCCCAGAGATTTCATGTTACTGATAGGGACAGCTGAGAGGTTCTAGAAAATTCCTCACCTCTCCTATGTTTCTTTACAGCAGAGGTGAGAAGGAATTCCAGGTCAGCCTGACATCTTCTCTTGCAATTTCCTTTGAAGGAGACAGGTATCCTATTTCCCAGCCGTTATGAACTCCCATAACAAGCTCTATCTGGCCCCTGAAAATTTGTGGAAGGTTAACTTAATGGGCTTTTGCACTAGTGGCCAGGAGACTAGTTGTAGGTGAGGTAAGGGGAAGACTGACCCCATGAGGAAAAGGAAATGCCGATGTTTTCATTGCAGCGTAGAGAAGGCTCTTGATAGGGCAGTGGGAACCTAGTATTTTCAGCTGTCCAGCTGTCCTTCAGTGTTGCATATACCTTGAACTATAGTGTGCAGGGTTTTGGAAACAATCCCTACTTTAAAAATTGCTTTTCTAACATTGAAATAATTTTTTATACCACACACTCCCTAATTGCATTACTATCCCCAAATTAGAGCCTTTATTTCCAGCTTATTTGGGAGCAGATGTGTGTTTTCCCTGGGCCTTTGTATGTGTATTACTTAAGAAAACATTATTCAGTATGATGATTTCTGTATCATTTAGGTCATCTCCCATAATGTTGCCTTTAATCAAATCAATACTTCCCAATTTGCATGATGTCTTGAATAGTCCAACTTTTTGAACATGGATTCTGTGTTCAAATGCCTGTCTGTTTTTTTTTTTTTAAATCACATCTAATTAGTTTAAATAGCACACAATGTGGCTCAGTGCCTTTATCTCAGTGGCTAGGGCGCCAGCCACATACCCCAGAGCTGGCTAGTTGGAACCCAGCCCTGGGCTGCCAAACAACAATGACAACTTCAAGCAAAAAATAGCCGGGCGTTATGGTGGGCACCTATAGTCCCAGCTATTTGGGAGACTGAGACAAGAGAACCACTTAAGCCCAAGAGTTGGAGGTTGCTGTGAGATGTGATGTCAGGCAACTCCCAGGCAACATAGAGAAACTCTGTCTCAAAAAAATTAAAAAATTGCGGGCAGTGCCTGTGGCTCAAAGGAGTAGGGCGCCGGCCCCCACATGCCAGAGGTGGCAGGTTCAAACTCAGCCCTGATCAAAAGCAGCAAAAAAAAAAAAAAAAAAAAAATTAAAATAAATAGCACACAATAAAGGAGGTTTGTTTTCAATTTAGGAATTACAGAGTCTGAATTATTGCTTAGATAGCTTAAATAAATTAATCATTCAAATTTCTCTTTACTTCATGTTGTGCACTGTCTTCCAAACACCACAGACAGCAACACAAGCACACTTGTAGGATCAATTTGAGTAATAATCCTTTTGAACATGAATGATCAGAAAACAAGGCATAGTAAGCTAGCATCATCAAGACAAATTATGTGTCCTTGTTACTGGTATAAGCCAGGGTAGAATCACCTGCCGTAAGAATAATCTGGCATTGAAGCTTACATTCTGGTGATGACAGGCACTTGAAAAAATGCTGAATTAACTATTAATATTTGGGGGGAGAGGTTAATCTAGTTCAATCTGATCCAGTAGAGGGCACTGTACCTCTGTCCGTATGTACATATTTATCTGTATATTATATAGTTTTAAATATGTCCTACATTACAACTTATCTTACTATAATGCAATATAGCATATTTGTCTATTTACCACTCCTTTAGGAATGTCCCTTCCCCCACCCCCCCAAGGAATGAAATTGTTCATGTGTGAAAACATGGCTTGCAGAAGAAACATGCACGGTAATACATTCAAATATAAAGCAAGCACATTCCTCATATTTACTCAACATGTGAAATAATCTAAGTAGGGCCTTTTTAAAAAGCCATATTGTTTTTCATGATTCTGGCTTATAAGGGTAGGAATTACTGCATTTTTCTCTTTTCATGGAGAATATGAATTTCTTGAAAATGACTTTGATAGTTTAAGTGCCAGAAGGAAGAATTCCGATTTGAAGCTATTTTCGGTTCTGCCGGCCCCCAAAGCGCGGAGCTGGCGGGGCCCGGGAAGGTCAGCGGCAGCGTCGCCTCCCCGAGGCGCCGTCTGGGCACAGAGCAGAGAAACTTGCTCCTGCTCGCGGTTTCTCCAGCATGCAGTTGGTTCCAAACGGGCCCCCTGGGAACATCCTCTTAAGATGCTGCAGGGGGAAGACCATTTCCTGCCCTGGCTCGCGCTCATTGTCTTGGTAATTGTTTCTCCGCTCCTCCTTCCAGTTCAAATGCAGCTGCTGATAGCAGGTTGGAGCAGCCATTTGAGCATTAAACACAGCAAAGAAGTTCGTTAGAATTGAGAAATTCAACTTTTTAAAACCTAACACGGAGCAATGAGGCTTTGCAATGCAGGGATAATTTAGCTACAGTGACTACCGAAGGGAAACATCCTTTCTGTCCAATTAACCTGGAACAGGCATTACTCTTCTTGTGGTAAACATTATGACTTCTGGAGAATGGGATCTAATTATGGAAATCTTCAAAATTTCAGCCCAGTTGGAAAGTGAAGGTGCCTTTTTCAGTCTTTATTAAAGGGGAGCTTGCTTTTTAATTCTTCAGGAAGAGCTTATTAATTCTTGTTAGAGAATGTTCTGCTGTACTAAGGGCTTTAAGCCATGACACTTTCTGAAAGGGTAACTAGGTAAAGGAAAATGTAGGATGTCATTGGTCTTGATGTAGTTCTAAAATTTCAGTAATCGCAGTGCAGTGAGGAAGGCCTGAAAGAAAGGGAAAACATGCAAGCTGATTTCCACAATATTTCCAGATATTCTTTAGACTCTGCAGAAGAGTAATTTTCCCATCTCCCAAACCTGATAACTTTAAAACCAGCCTCTTCATGTCTTCTTACTGCATTAGGAGGAAGGACTCGAGTAGCTACTAAAGTATCTTTAACTGCTAATCCCACTTAAATATAGAGGCTCTGGGCAAAAACAATTAGTAAATGAGTGAATTCTAGCAATACGGAACTTAAAGAAATCAGATGGTTTCCCCTCTCAGTGCCTTTGCAGAGGCTGTTGCTGCTTCTTTGAACATTCTCTCAACTGGTTGAGTCAAGCTAACCCCTATCTTTCTGCAATCACTTAGTAAAGGTTTGTTTTTTTTTTTTTTTAATGACAACTTAATGTTGGCAAAGGTGTGGCAAAAAGGGCACCTCGTCTACCACTGGATGAAATGTACTTGGTTTTACCAATTCAAAAATCGATCACTAGGACTAAGGAGTTATTTTCAATAAATTTATTGTAATACGAAAAGTGAGCCAAGATTTAAGGTACCAGTGTTTTTTATTGAAATGCTATTTTTGTAATGGGTCTTGGCTGGGTTAGACCTAGACTTGGAAATTAATGGAATTTAAACTAGGTAAACAAGCCATGCTCTACTACCTGTTTACATCTATTAAATGGCATCTGAAGGAGAAATGACAGTGAAATGAACGAAAATTATTATGAAAAATTCTAAACACATAAAAAATAGAAGAATAGAATAAACCTTCATATATCCATCACTCAGATTTAACAAATATCAAAACTTTGCAACATTTGCTTCTATAAAATATTTTATAACAAATTCCATTTCTTTTTTTTATTGAGTCATAAACACATAGATCATGTATACATTAATGCATTTATGGAGTACAATGTGCTGATTTTAAATACAATTTGTAATGCTTACATCAAACTAGTTAATATAGCCTTCACCTCATTTACCTAATTATTTTGTTAAGACATTTATACTTATACTTAATAGAATTGATATGTACCATGTAATACTAACCATAGGAATGGTCCCACTGTTTACCCTTCATTTCTCAAGCCATTTCATCTCTACCTACTTCAGTATTCATCTCTAAAACTCATTAATACTTTGCTATGTCTTCATTGCCATTATTCACACCTAAAAAAATCAATATGTTCTCGGTATCATTTACTATTTATATATTTTTCATAACTTAAAAAAAATTTCAGATTAATAAGAGAGGATAAGTATTTAGATTACATTATTTTCATTTCTAAGGTAAAGTTCAAGTTGTAGTTGAGCCCTTCACCCAGGGGGTGCACTGAACACCCTCACACTTGAGCACATTAGATGAGAACCCACCAATCACCCATCCTCTACCCTCCTTTCCTTTCCTTCTATTCCCTCCCCCTCACTAGAATATACTTGTGTTTTCCCAGGTGGTTGTTTATATATTGGCTTCATATTAGTATTGAGTACATTGTATAATTGTTTTTCCATTCTTGTGATACTTTACTAAGAAGAATGTGTTTCAACTCCATTCAGGTAAACACAAAAGACATAAAGTCTCTATCTTTTCTTATGGCCAAATAGCATTCCATTGTATACATATATCACAAATTTTTAATCCATTCATGGGTTGATGGGCACTTGGGTTGCTTCCATTTCTTGGCAATTATGAATTGAGCTGCAATAAACATTCTAGTGCAAATGTCCTTGTGATAAAATGATTGTTTTTCTTCTGGGTACATAACTAATAATGGGATTGCAGAATCAAATGGAAGGTTAACTTTTAGTTCTTTGAGAATTCTCCATATTTCTTTTCATAGAGGTTTGCAATCCCACCAGCAGTGAAAACGTGTTTAGTGTTTAATTTTTAATCAAAAGTTTAATTTGGAGGTGGATGGTCAGGATCCAAACAAAGTCCATCCATTACATTTGGCAATTGGGGATGAAACTTTTTGGGATATATGTATATATAATCTTTTAATGAACCTGGCATTGCGAACATAGTAATAGTATTTTTAGTTGAGATTCAGACACATACAGATTTTTTATCTAAGCAAAGTGAGTGGAGGGCAATGGGAATGAGACTGTGGGAAAGAATGGTGAAGTCACTGGGAGAACAGAGGGAATCCAGTGGACTTGGGAGATGTAGAATATTGCTTGCTCTGTACACCTTCAGCAGACCTGCTATGGGATACCACTTTTCTCCTTCCCACTCTGTCTCCAAATTAAGCACAGATGGAAAGAATGTTCTCCGCTTATTTTCACAAGAGCCTGGGCAGTTGCAGCACTGTACAACCTAGACTGTCACTGCTGGGAGCACGGGAAGGACTCCCAGTGGGGCAGTCCAAGCAGGCAGTGTGACAAAGCTCAGAGGGGGTAAAGCCAGGAGAGGGGGTGAACCACTGTGTTCCGTTTATCTTAAAAAGTCTTTACTTCTTCACTTTTGAAGGTTAATTTCACTAGGCTCAGAATTCCAAGTTGGTGCCTCTTTCTTTGAACACTTTAAATGTTTCACTCTACTTGTTGTTTATTTGCATGGTTCTGAAGAGAAGTCTTACCTCATTAAGCTGTGATTGATTCTCTGTATTCACGCATCTCTTTAGTTTTTGTGGTGGCAATTCTCCTTTTGACTTCAATTCTCTGATGAATCTAAGAACCTTTCATCTTTTGGGTTTTTTGGTTCCTTGTGAGGGTGGATTTGACATGGCAGAGTTTGAGGTAGTAGAGATCCATGGAAGCAGGATATAAGATATTTTTATAGATCATTTATAGATCGCCTATGGACCTTCCTATAAATAGGTTTTGAGCAGGTTTGGACAGAAGAAGTTCAAAATTACCATTATCTGCATGATCAGCAGTAGACAAACATTTATTAAATGCTAAGTTGGGATATGAAAAGCAATCAAGAAAGATTCCTGTCTTCAGTGGGCTTTAAGTGTAGGTGGGGATTCAAGGCGAATGCACAGGAAGAAAAATTACAAAATAAGAGATGTATCTATGTATCTGATATATCTATGTGTCTAAAGCTACAGCAATCCTTAGAAAGGATTTAGGATTCAGAACTCTACTTTAAGATGGGGATTATAACACCAAGTTTATGAGATAAGACCATCAAAATAAAGATACAGTTTTGGGGGGCTAAGCAAAAAAGGCTTCTGAGACATGTTGCATCTTTATAAACTTGAGAATTTTCTTTCTATTTTTAAATGGGGCACCCAATATTTATAAAAGGTTGAAAATGATGAATACACTTAATGTAGATCGTAACACACTCAAAGTCATTCCAATTGAGCAAATTTTGAACAAAGTATACATTTAAATTTGGAAATAAGGTTGCGGTCCAATCACAGTAAATATTTTTGAAATATTTTATTTGTGGAGTAAAGTCTGAGTGTTCTTAAATCATTTATAAAATTATGTTGTGTTAGTCCTGGAATAATTCACCATATCTAGTAATTTTTTTTTTTGTAAATATATGTATTTTATTATTCTTCAATACATTATTTCCCCCCCCCCACCCCTCCATGGTAAGACAGAATTGATTTACAGAAAAGAGTACAGAAAACACCAAAGCTCCTGGTAGAGGGAGAGATTTCAAGTGGGGAGAGAGATGCTCTCTCTGTTCCTCTCCTGGTCGTTCCCCGTCTCCTCCTCTAGGCTTCTAGCCTCAGGGTATATATAGGTGTGTGGGTTCCTTGGCCAGGAAACAAATGAATACAGTCCCTTCCACCGGGGGCAAGGTGAATGAGTGTATCAATGAATGGACACAGTCCATCCATGGAATT
>CAUYRH010028802.1:0-12993 GCA_963574655.1 Perodicticus potto | reverse complement strand
GCCAAGCCTTCTCTTTGTTTGTTCAAAAGGACTTATGATGGTTACACAATAGCAGCTTTAACCCACCTCTTCCAAGTCCTCCACAATCCCAAGATCTTGGAGGAATAATAAGGAACTACACATGAGATGAACTTAACATGGAAAGCAGTAGAGCTAGGTGGTCAAGTACATGAGGTTTCTAAATATTCTGCCCAGGTTTCCAACCCAGGCTCTGCCACGTGCTCAGATCTCATTAGCTGTGTGATCCTGGCCAAGTTACCCAGCCTCTTTGTGTCTCCATTTCTACCTCCATAAAATGGAGCTGACAAAACAGTACTGGAGGCTTGGCGCCCATAGCATTATGGTTATGGCGTTGGCCACATACAACGAGGCTGGCAGGTTCGAACCCTGCCTGGGCCAGCTAAACAACAATGGCAACTGCAATAAAAAAATAGCCGGCGCTGTGGCAGGTGCCTGTAGTCCTAGCTGCTTAGAAGGCTGAGGCAAGAGAATCGCTCAAGACCCAAGAGTTTGAGGTTGCTGCGAGCTATGACACCTCAGCACTCTACTGAGGATGGCATAGTGAGACGGTCTGAAAAAAAAACAAAAAAAAAAAAAAAATCCGTACTGGATTGAATAGTGCTCCTCCCCCTAAAATTCACATCCACCCAGAATCTTGGAATGCAATCTTATTTGGAAATAGGGTATATTCAATATAATTAGTTTGGGGGTTTTTTTTTTTTTTTTGAGAAAGAGTCTCACTTTGCCGCTCTTGGTAGAGTGCTGTAGCATCATATCTCACAGTAACCTCCAACTCTTGCTCAAGTAATCCTCTTCTCTCAGCCTCGCAAGTGGCTGGGACTATAGGCACCCACCACAATGCCCAGCTATGTTTTAGAGATAGGGTCTCATTCTTGCTCACACTAACTGTTATAGGTTGGTCTTAAACTCCTGACATCCAGCAATCCACCCGTCTCAGCCTCACAGACTGCTAGGATTGCAGGCATGAGCCACTATGCCTGGCCAGATGTAATTAGTTAAGGTGATGGTCCCACTGGATTAGGGTTGGGCTCGAAATCTAGTGACAGCATCTCTATAAGACGACTACTGAGAAGACACAGAGGTACATGGGGAAAACACCATGTGATGACAGAGGCAGGGATTATAGTGCTACGTCTACAGACTAAGCTACACCAAGGTCTGCTGGCTATCATCAGAAGCCAGGGGAAAGTCAGAGAACAGACAGATCTTCCCTATAAGCCTCCAGAAGAAAGTCACCCTGCTTACACTTTGATTTTGGATTTTGGCCTCCAGAACTATGAAATGATAAATTTCTGGGTTTTGTGTTTTTTTGGTTTTTTTTTTTGAGACAAAGTCTCACTCAGCAACCTCAAACTCTTGGACTCAGGCAATAACCTTATCTCAGCCTCCCGAGTAGCTGGGACTACAGGTGCCCACCACAACACCTGACTAGTTTTTCTATTTTTAGTAGAGATGGTCTTACTTTTGCTCAGGCTGGTCTCTAACTCGTGAAGTCAAGCAACACACCCACCTCGGCCTCCCAGAGTCCTAGGATTACAGGAGTGAGCCACCACCCTAGGCCAAATTTTTATTGTTTTCAGCCAAGTCTGTGTTAAACTGTTACAAGCAGCCACAAGAAACTAATGCACCCAATGAGACTCTTGTTAACTTCTGATGTGCAGGGCTATAAGGCAGTAAATTTGTGCTGTTTAAGCCACAGTTTGTGAGAACGAGCAGGAAAGAAACACAGTGGCCATGTGGGGAACACACCCAGGAAAAGACCCTCAGCCTGGGTAACTGCACCCCAGAGGACAGTCATCAGTGTCTGAAGACATTTCTGATGGGTGCAACGTGGAATGTCTACGGGCATCTGGGGGATAGAGGCCAGAAAGGCGGCTAAACATTGTGCAATGCGCAAGATGGCCCCAAAAGAATCACGTAGCCCCAGTCAAGGATTTTTAAACAGTGCCAAGTTGAGGCATCCTGATGTAGAGGACAGAAGCAGAGGCAGGGGTGCCTATGAGACAGGATGGGGGCTGGAGATAAATGGACAGTTTCTGGAATGTTCTAGAAATAGGCAGCAAAAAAACATTTGTCATGGACTTAGGGTTGTGCTCAAAGAAATGGTTGCTGTGCTATTATCCTCACAGCCACTAGATGGAGCTCCAGTGGAGGTAGAAAAGCTGGTCCAGGTGGGCTGGTGAGCGTCAAAGGGCAGGTCAAGCTTAAGGGGACTGTATTAGCTCTACTGTCACTAGAGTAACAAATTTCCACAAATTAATGGCTTAAAGCAACACAAATTTATCATCCTACAGTGGTTTTATTAGCTTGAAATCAAAGTGCTGGCAAAAACATGTTCCCTCCTACTGGAGACAGGGGAGAATCCCTTTCCTTTACCTTCTCCAGCTTCTAGAGCTGAATTCTGTGGCTCATGGCCTCCTCCCTCATCTTCAGAGCCAGCATTGTGGCATCTGGCTCAGCTGTCATATTGCTTTCTGTTTCTATCATCAAATGTCCCTCTGCACCCCTCTTACAAGAACACTTGGGGTGGCGTCCATAGCTCAGTGGGTAGGGCACCAGCCACATAAACCAAGGCTGGAGGGTTCAAACCTGGCCCAGGCCAGCTAAAGAACAATGACAACTGCAACAACAACAAAAAATAGCTGGGCAGTGTGGCGGGCACCTGTAGTACCAGTTGCTTGGGAGGCTAAGGCAGAACTGCTTGAGCCCAAGAGTTCGAGGTTGCTGTGAGCTGTGACACAGCACTCTACCGACGGCAACACAGAGAGACTCTGTCTCAGGAAAAAAAAAAAAAAAAATCCTTGGGATTATACTTAGGGCCACCTAGGATCACCTACCTGGCTCAAGATCCTTAATTTAATTATGCCTTGTCATGTCAGGGAACATATTCACAGGTTCCAGGATTAGGGTGCGGCTACCTTTGGGAGACCAGGTCTGAATGGAGTCAAAACTCATCCTGCCTACACCTCCTGCTTTCCGTCCTGGGAGGGACCTCTGCTGGCCTCAGAAACACTACCCCGTGGGGTGAGCCCCTCACATCCAGGCCTCCATTCCCTTCTGTCCCTCTGCAAAGCTTCCCTCAAACCTCTGCCTATCTGCCCCCTTCTGTTACCGTCTGGATCAGCAGCTCCAGGTCTCGGGCCTCAAATGTGTGCTGATTTTGAGGGTCCAGGTGTTCAAACTGTTTCAGGAGATTCAGGTGATCCACTTGTACATCTGGATAGGAAGAGCCAACAACACAGCTTATGTTATGTTCTCTTTCAAAATCACCATCTTGGGCCAGATGTGCTCTAAAGAAGGCACAGAGGGCACTGGGGAAGCCCAGAGGGCATCCTGACTGAACCTGGGACAAATCAGGGAGGTTTCCAGGAGGAAGTGATCCCACAACTGAGCCTGATGCTTAACATAATAATAATAACCACAATAATAGGCTTGGTGCTCGTAGCTCAGTGGTAATGGCGCCATCCACACACATCAGAGGCTGGTGGGTTTGAACCCAGCTAGGGCCTGCTAAACAACAATGAAAAACTATAACAACAACAAAAAATAGCTGGACGTTGTGGCAGGTGCCTGTAGTCCCAGCTACTTGGCAGGCTGAGGCAAGAGAATCTCTTAAGCCCAAGAGTTTCAGGTTGCTGTGAGCTGTGTTGCCATAGCACTCTACCGAGGGCAACATAATGAGACTGTCTCAAAAAAAAAAAAAACAAAAGGCTCGGCGCCTGTGGCTCAAGCGGCTAAGGCACCAGCCACATACACCTGAGCTGGCAGGTTTGAATCCAGCCCAGGCCTGCAAAACAACGACGGCTGCAACCAAAAAATAGCCTGGCGTTGTGGCAGGCGCCTGTAGTCCCAGCTACTTGGGAGGTGGAGGCAGAAAAATCGCTTGAGCCCAAGAGTTGGAGGTTGCCGTGAGCTGTGATGCCACAGCACTCTACCCAGGGTGACAGCTTGAGGCTCTATCTCAAAAAAAAAAAAAAAAATCACAATAACAATTAACATAATTAACATGAACTGAGCACTTTTTTTTTTTTTTTATGGCAGACCCTGCTCTAAACTCTTTAACTACATTAATCCATTTGTTTTTTACAAAAATCAGACAACATGGATGTTATGATCATCTCCATTTTATGGATGTGAAAACTAAGGCCCATGACTTGATTTAGTCATCATCTAGGAAGTAGCATAGCAAGGATGAGAACCAGCCTTAGAATCTAGAGCACATGACACTCACCCACCACTGCCGGGGTTGAAATCTGTGCCCCTAAGTTCATATGATGAAGTCCTATCCCCAGGACCTCAGAATGTGACCTTATTTGGTGACGGGGTCTTTACAGAGGTGATCAAATTAAAATGAGATCATGACCATGAGCTTTAATCCAATTTGACTAGTGTCTCTATAAAAAGGGGAAATTTATCTTTTTTTTTTTTAAGACAGAGTTTCCAGCTGTTGCTCTGGGTAGAGTGCAGTGGCATCATAGCTCACAGCAACCTCCAACTCTGGGGCTCAAGCAATCTTCTTCCTTCGGTTTTTCTGTTTTTAATAGAGATGGGGTCTCGCTTTTGCTCAGGCTAGTCTCCAACTCATGGGCTCAAGCAATCCATCCGCCTTGGCCTCCCAGAGTGCTAGGATTACAGGTGTGAGCCACCAAGCCCAGCCTAAAAAAGGGAAATTTGGACACATACAGAGAGAGAAGATGGCCATCTACAACCCATGGAGAGGCCTGGATCACAGCCTTCCTTCATGGCCCTTGGAAGGAACCTGCCCTGTTGACACCATGACTTGGGACTCAGGCCTCCAGAATGTGAGACTATACATTCCTGCTGTTTAAGCCACCCAGCCTGTGGTACTTTGCTACAGAAGCCCTAGCAAAGGAAAGCGACCTCCCTTGGGTGGGAATTTCCAAGAAGTCAGGAAGGGGTACAGTTTCCAGGCGGAAAAGCAGAGAACACCCAGAGTGACTCAGACCTGTCCCAGCCCTCCAGTGGCCCTTTGTCAGGTGGGGAGAAAGACACACACAGGCAGATGGAATTAGGTGATCCTTGCGACAGTAGAGGCAACTGTGGGCCTGGCTGAGCACAGGGGAGGGGTGGGTGTTTGGGAGACAGGCACAGATAGAATTTCAAATTCATTAATCATGCAGGGGATGAGTGCTGAGCCTGTGCCCAGCAGGCTGGATGCAACTTGAACCAGACAGTGACAGATATTGTCCCCTGGAGCACCCAGTCTAGAAAGATAGAGTATAGGCGACCAAGAGATGAACAAAGGACCATAAAGGACACAAACAAATAGTGGCTCCTACATGTAGGACAGCCAGGACCAGCTTCTCTGAGAAGACAACCTCTGATCTGAGACATAAGCTTGGTTAGCCATGCAAGCTATGTCTCAGCTGGCAGACGGGAACAAACGGGCAAAGGTCATGGGATGAGAACGATGTGCCCCAGTTCTGCAATCTCTAAAAATGCTGATGCAAGAGGGCTGGACCCAGCTGGACATGGTGGCAGAAGAGAACGAATGGGCAAAGGTCACAAGATGAGAACAATGTGGCCCAGTCCTGCCATCTCTAAAAATGCTGATGCAAGAGGGTTGGGCCCAGCCGGGCATGGTGGCTCAGGCCTCTAATTCTAGCACTCTGGGAGGCCAAGGAGGGTAGATTACTTGAGCTTAAGAGTTAAAGACCAGCCTGAGCAAGAGCAAGACCCCATCTCTAAAAAAACAGCTGGGTGTTGTGGCAGGCACTTGTAGTGCTAGCTACTCAGGAGGCTGAGACAAGAGGATCATTTGAGCCCAGGAATTGGAGGTTGCTGTGAGCTATGATGCCACAGCACTCTACTGAGGGCAACACAGTTAGACTCTGTCTCCAAAAAATAAGGCCGTGCCTGTAGCTCAGTGTGTAAGGGTGCCAGCCATTTACACCAGAGTTGGCGGGTTTGAACCAGGCCAGGGCCTGCTAAGACAACAACGACATTGGGCGGCGCCTGGGGCTCAGTAGGGCACCAGCCCCATATCCTGAGGGTGGCGGGTTCAAACCCAGCCCCGGCCAAACTACAACAACAATAAAAAATAGCTGGGTGTTGTGGCAGGCACCTATAGTCCCAGCTACTTGGGAGGCTGAGGCAAGAGAATCGCCTAAGCCCAGGAGTTGGAGGTTGCTGAGGGCAACAGAGTGAGACTCTGTCTCCGAAAAAAAAAATTTAAAGTTATATCAAAAAGTTCTTTCTTTTCTTTCTTTTTTTTTAGATACAAAGTCTCACTTTGTCGCTCTCGGTAGAGTGTTATGGAGTCACAGCTCACAGCAACCTCCAACTCTTGGACTTAAATGATTCTCTTGCCTCAGCCTCTGAAGTATCTGGTACTACAGGCGCCTGCCACAACGCCTGGCTATTTTTAGAAACGGGTCTCACTCTTGCTCAGGCTGGTCTTGAACTCCTGAGCTCAGGCAATCCACCCACCTTGGGCTCCCAGAGTGCTAGAATTATGGGTGTGAGCCACCAAGCCGAGCCCATGAGCATGTTTTTTTTTTTTGAGACAGAGTCTCACTTTTTCACCCTTGGTAGAGTGCCATGGTGTCACGGCAACCTCAAATTCTTGGCTTACGTTATTCTCTTGCCTCAGCCTCCTAAGTAGCTGGGAGTACAGGCGCCTACTACAACGCCTGGCTAGATTTTTGTTATTATTGTCATTGTTGTTTTAGCAGACTCTGGCCAAGTTCAAACCCACTAGCCCTACTGCATGTGGCCAGCACCCTAACCACAGAGCTATGGGTGCCAAGTGCATGACCATGATTTTTTTTTTTTTTTTTTTTTACAAATTTATTTATTTATTGCAGTTTTTTGGCTGGGGCTGGGGTTGTACCTGCCACCTCTGGCATTTAGGGCCGGGCGCCCTACTCCTTTGTGCCACAGGTGCTGCCCTCATGACCATGATTTTAAAAAATAAAAAATGAAGGGTGGCGCCTATGGCTCAAAGGAGTAAGGCCCCATATGCCGGAGGTGACAGGTTCAAACCCAGCCCCGGCCAAAAACCGCAAAAAAAAAAAAAAAAAAAAAAAAAAAATGAAAAGGCTGGGTGGCTCCTGTGGCTCAATGAATAGGGCACCGGCCCCATATACAGAGGGTGGCAGGTTCAAATGTGGCCCTGGCCAAACTGCAACAACAACAAAAAGAAAATGAAAAGGCTGGCTCGGCTCCTGTAGCTCAGCAGCTAGAGCACCAGCCACATACACCAGAGGTGGCAGGTCCGAACCCGGCCCAGTCCTGCCAAACGATGATGACAATTACAACAAGAAAATAGCTGGGCATTGTGGCGGGTGCCTGTAGTCCCAGCTACTTGGGAGGCTGAGGCAAGAGAATCGCTTAAGTCCGAGAGTTGGAGGTTGCTGTGAGCTATGAGGTCATCACAAAAAAGAATAAAATAGATAAAACGGCCAGGCGTGGTGGCTCACGCCTATAATCCTAGCACTCTAAGAGGCTGAGGTGGGTGGATTGCCCGAGTTTAGGAGTTTGAGACCAGCCTGAGCAAGATCTCTTCTCTAAAAATAACCAGATGTTGAGGAGGGCGCCTGTAGTCCCAGCTATTTGGGAAGCTGAGGCAAGAGGATTGCTTGAGACCAAGAGTTTGAGGTTGCTGTGAGCTATGATGTCACAGTACTCTACTGAGGGCAACAAAGTCAGACTCTATCTCAAACAAAAAGAAAAAGGGCAGCGCCTGTGGCTCATCAAGTAGGGCACCGGCCCCATATACCAAAGGTGGCGGGCTCAAACCCAGCCTCGGCCAAACTGCAAAAACAGAAAAATAGCTGGGCATTGTGGCAGGTGCCTGTAGTCCCAGCTACTTGGGAGGCTGAGGTAAGAGAATCGCCTAAGCCCAGGAGTTGGAGGTTGCTGTGAGCTGTGTGACGCCACGGCACTCTACCGAGGGCGATAAAGTTTGAGACTCTGTCTCTACCCCAAAGGAAAAAAAAAAAGGAAACAATACAAACAAGTCAGAGTCATGTTAGTACTAAATTGTGCTTGGAAGAAAACTCCATGGGCACTGTACAGTGGGAAGAGTGAGGCCCCAGCCCAAAACCATGCAAAGGTCATCCCAACCCACCCCACTGCATCCTGCCCCTGCTCACTGGGCTCCTGCTCGGCATCTATCTTGGCCTTGAGCAGCATCCTCAGCCGTGACACCTCCTGTCGCTTGAGCTCATCCAGTTTGGTGCGGACATGGTGGCTGACGAAGTCCAGCTCTCGGCTCAACTTCCCGCTCTGCCAAGAGAGACAGACACTAGCCAGAATGTGTGCTGAGAGGGGTGCTAGGCAGCCTCATCTTGTGTTCTGTATTCTCTAGTGCCTTCTATGCGTGTTCTGATGCCCTGGTCTTTCACTTCTTCTCCCCTGCCTACCACCCCATTGGCTTCACAGAGCCCTCCAGAAGGACACTGTCTCAGACCCCTAGGAGGCATCTGAGGCCTGCCCACTTCAGCAGCCCCATCTCCTAGCACTCACCAAATCACGCCTAGGCTCAGCAATGCTAACTGGGCATGAGCTCCCAAGTGTAGGAGGCTGTTTCCTGCCTCAGGGCCTCTGCATGGGCTGTTCTCCCACCTGGGATGCTCTCCAGCCTCTTCTTTCAAGCCTAACCAGATCTTCACTGCCCTTCAAAACTCACAGCAGATGGCACCTCCTTCGGAAGAATCCCATGAGCACCTTCACCTTCAAGTCTCTCTCTCTCACACACACATAGTGCTAATATGGTGCCTGCTCTGAGCTACCTCTATCATCACCTTGGATTATGCCTGTTCCTCAATCAGAGCTGACCCTTCCCTCTCTCCTGCTCTCAGTCCCTCATGGCTCTCCAGCGCCCCTAGGACAGAGTCCCTCAGCTCAGCATACAAGGCCAAGGGTGAAACTTGGCACCCACCCACTGTTCCAGCCCAGTGTTCCTCTCTTTATGTCAGTCATAGGAACTGACGGCAAACAGCTAAATGTACAAGAATGCTTCTCTGAAATGTTCCCTCTACTTCAACTTCAATGCCATGGACACCCTCACTCATGACTCAAACCTCACTCGAGGTACCCTTTCCCCAGAAGCCCTCTCTGACTTGTTGTTCTAGCCTGGTCCCTTTCTGGGGTCTTCCAGCACCCTCTACTATCTCTGTTATTGCTCAGGTGCTTTGCCAGCAGTCACTCAAGACACACATCCTTCTCTGCAGCCTATGGGGGTGCAACCTGTGCAGAGGCTACAGGGCAAGGTGACCAAAGTGACAGTCATAGTATCAACAACTAGCCAAGCACCTACTAAGTCCATCCACTAATCTGGCCCATAACCTCATTTTATAGATGAATAATTGAAGCCCAGGAAGAGAAGCCACCTGCCCAAGGTCCTCCGACAGCATGGGAGGCAGTTTCCTTTCTGATGACCAAATTGGGGTCAGATTTCCCCAAAGCAGGAGTCCCGGGGCATAGGTCCAAATCCCAAACCTGATACCACTTCCCTGGGAGACCCAACACACCTTTTTCCTGCTCTGGACCTCAAAACAGGCTGCTCTTACTGCCACCAACAACTGACATTTATTGCAATCTTAGGCTGGGCTGGGCCAAGCACATCAAGTATGGACTGTCTCTGACCCACAACCACCCCCCACAACAGGAAGACTGTCATGTTAGCCTGTCCATTTGCAGAGAGGGAAACCAAGGCACAGGGAAGTGCAGCTACTTGCCCAGAACAGCGTTAAGATGGAGCTAAGATTGGAACCTGGCACTGACCCACTCCAGAGCCTGCCTCTCTAATTTGCCTCTCTGCTTCTTCTCCTTGTTTTTTTTTCTTCGGACAGAGTCTCACTCTATCCCCTGGGTAGAGTGCCATGGAATCTCAGCTCACAGCAACCTCAAACTCTTGGGCACAGGTAATTCTCTTGCCTTAGCCTCCTGAGTAGCTGAACTACAGGCGCCCACCACAATGCCCAGCTATTTTTTTCTTTTTTAGAGATGGGGCCTTGCTCTGGCTCAGGTTAGTCTCAAACTCCTGAGCTCGAGCAATCCACCCACCTTGGCCTCCCAGAGTGCTAGGATTACAGGTATGAACCACTGAGTTTGCTGCCTCTCTGCTCCTGGTATCAGTTCCCAGAGGTGTGATGTTGGGCAAGCTGAGTGGCCTCCTGGCCCTCAGTTTCCCCTACCTGAACAATGGGTGGGGCTGGATTCAGTAGATCTGCCTGTTCAGCATCAGGGGCTGGGAGGACAGGGACGGACAGGAGCTGCAGTAATGTCAGGTCCTCCGGGAGGACTGGGGCCACCTGCTGACTAAGCCCAGACCCCGGGCACTCTCTAGGCTGAGATGCTTAGAAAACTTGGGGCTGGCAGGGTGGTGCCTGTGGCTCAAAGGAGTAGGGCGCTGGCCCCATATGCCAGAGGTGGTGGGTTCAAACCCAGCCCCGGCCAAAAACTGCAAAAAAAAAAAAAAAAAAAAACTTGGGGCTTGGGCAGCGCCTACGGCTCAAGAAGCAGGGCACTGGCCCAGTATACCGGAGGTGGTGGGTTTAAACCTGGCCCCAGCCAAAAACTGCAAAAAAATAAAACAACAACAACAACCAAAAACTTGGGGCTGGCATATCAAAGGGCTCCTTCAGGTGGACATTCCAATACACACCTGAATGAAGTTGGGACTCCCTGCATTTCTGAGGGGAGGCTGCTTGAGGGAAGACGGGGGGTGCTGGGGCTCTGGGTTCAGCTGCACCAGAGTGAGACCTATACCCATAGGAAGGACACACACAGGAAGGACATAGAGCCTCAAAGTCCTCCTCTGTGAAAGGGGACAATCGGCCAGGTGCAGTGGCTCACTTATGTAATCCTAGCACTCTGGGAGGCTGAGGTGGGTGGACTGCTTGAGCTCAGGAGTTCGAGACCAGCCTGAGCAAGAGCCAGACCCCATCTCTAAAATAAAACTAGCCAGGTATTGTAGCAGACACCTGTAGTCCCAGCTACTCAGGAAGCTGATGCAAGAGGATCACTTGAGCCCAAAAGTTTGAGGTTGCTGTGAGTTATGCCACGGCACACTACAGAGGGCAACAAAGTGAGACTCTGTCTCAAAAAAAAAAAAAAAAAAGAAAGAGAGGGGGACAACCATGGCACCTCTAGAGACCCAGCTTGAGAATTAACAGCCATGCCAGTGATACCAGTGCCTGCCGTATTTTGAACTCTTCCTCCATAGAAGGAACTGCACTAAGGACTCCCTTGTATCAGCCCTCACAGAAGACTAAGGGCTGCTGCCATATACTTCGAAACCCCTATGTCCTCCCTTGATAATCCAAACCTGAGCCCCATAAGGCAGGTTATCACCTTCATTTTACAGATGGGGAAACTGAGGCTCAGTCTGGCAAGGTCCCATGGGTGGTTAAGTGGCAGAGCTGAGAACGAAGTTGGCTGCTTCACTTGGTGTCTCACTACAGTCTGTGGTCCCCAAATCCTTTCCCAGATACATAACACTAAGAAGTAACATCTCTGTAAGTCTCACTTTGGTTTATTTATTTATTTTTTTTGAGACAGAGTCTTACTCTGTCACCCTGGGTAGAGTGCCAAGGTATCATCATAGCTCACAACAACCTCAAACTCATGGACTCGGCTTGGCGCCTGTGGCTCAAGTGGCTAAGGCGCCAGCCACGTACACCTGAGCTGGCGGGTTCAAATCCAGCCTGGGCCCGCCAAACAACAATGACGGCTGCAACCAAAAAATGGCCGGGCATTGCGGCAGGCGCCTGTAGTCCCAGCTATTTGGGAGGCGGAGACAGAAGACTCACTTGAGCCCAGGAATTGGAGGTTGCTGTGAGCTGTGATGCTACAGCACTCTATCCTGGGTGACAGCTTGAGGCTCTGTCTCAAAAAAAAAAAACAGAACTCATGGACTCAAGTGATCCCCTTGCCTCCCCCTCCTGAGTAGCTAAGACTATAGGTGCCTACCACAACGCCCAACTAGTTTTTCTACTTTTAGTAGAGATGGAGGTCTCATTCTTGCTCAAGCTGATCTTGAACTCTAATATTCAAGTGATCCACCCATCTCACTTCCCAAAGTGCTAGAATTATGGGGATGATCTACTGCACCCAGCCTCCACGAGTCTCACTTTGGTGACTGGGAACATGGGCAGGGCTGGGGCCACGTCACTCCCCCAAGTAAACCTTGTTCTTTCCTAAACCCTGTCCTTTATCTGTCCCCCCCAGGCCCCCTCCCACATAACTTCCCCCTGCTGCCCAGGCCTCACCTTGATGTCTTCTGCATTGGCAGCCTGCAGCTTCTCCCGAAAGTGTCCATCTGTCTCCAGCACATTGATGACCTCCTGGAGGTACCGGTGGTAGTATAGGCCTGTGTCCTAGGGCAACAAGGGTAGACATAGCAGCCCCAGCCTCCTTCCCTACCTCCAGCTCCTTCTCCAGGCAGGACAAAAACCCTGCTCCCCTGGGCATCTGCTGATCCAGGCACCCTCTCCTGGAGCAGGCGGCCTGCTTCACAGGGCTTAAGGCCTCAAAGTCCTCCTTTGAGGTGCCAGAGCCAACAGATTGCAGTTCAAAATTCATCTATAATGCAACCCGAGGCAAAATGTCACTGTAGTTGTCACCTCTTCCCACATCTGTAGCCAAGTGAAATGAAAATCATACAGATAAATACCCAGCCCAACATCAGCCGCAGTACGAACATAACTTTCACATAGCTTCATTCATTAATCCATCCATCCAGTCATTCATTCACTCATTCAACAAACATTTACAGGCTTCTATCATATGCAGGGCACTATTAAAGGGATACAGGTATTCCTTTCTAACTTCTAATAAAAATCCTATCTTGGCTCGGCGCCTGTGGCTCAGCGGGCTAAGGCACCAGCCACGTACACCTGAGCTGGCGGGTTCGAATCCAGCCCGGGCCCGCCAAACAACAATGACGGCTGCAACCAAAAAATGGCCGGGCGTTGTGGCAGGCGCCTGTAGTCCCAGCTACTT
>CAUYRH010028801.1:0-10523 GCA_963574655.1 Perodicticus potto | reverse complement strand
AGGCATTGTGGCGGGCACCTGTAGTCCCAGCTACTTGGGAGGCGGAGGCAAGAGACTCGCTTGAGCCCAGGAATTGGAGGTTGCTGTGAGCTGTGATGCCACAGCACTCTATCCAGGGTGACAGCTTGAGGCTCTGTCTCAAAAAACAAAAAAAAAAGAATCATTAAGAGCCTTAGATATCAAGGTCCTCTTCTATTTTTACTCACTACATGATTCTTTAATCAGCTATTTTACTTCAGTAGTTTACCATTCATGAAAATGGCAATAACATCAGTTCTATATGCAGACAGCTTCAGGAAGAATTCTTCTCGGAAAATTAAAAGACAATGAATATGGAAGTGCTAAATAAACCAAAGGGGTTATACTAATATAAAGGGGTTGTACCAAAAGGACCACCTGCAACTGGCACCCAAAAGATTTACTGTTTCAAAGATCTAACATAAAAAATGTTTTTTAAAAGAATTTCATAGACTGGAGGAAGTGAATTCTAGGCCATCAACAACCTCAACTTTACAAAACTGAAAATGTCCCAAATCATCCTGAATGATGATGTGACTGTCTACTATAACGACAGGCTTACCAAACGTCATTTAGCCAAACTACTGAGAGAGATTAAGATTCTAATTCCTAGAAAATAACAGCAGAATAATTTCAAAAGCCATCTCAAGAAAACTGTATACAGGGTGTTAACAAAGTGGGAAAATTCACTTACTTTTCTCTCTGCCAAAAACAGAAAACGAACTATCCTCTGTTCCGCCATCAACTACCAAGGCTTAGTTTTCTGGTTTTTGTTGTTGGCGGGGGTGTCTGTTTGCTTTTGTATGGGTTTGTTTATTGTTTTCTTTTAATCTGAAGCAAAAAGGGGACCCACATTACAAGACAAACACCACTGAAGGCAAGTGCTTGAAAGACCGACAGGGACAGCGCACCATCTTACTGTGCTTATCAACTGAAGAGAAGCTGATGGGACAAAATCAAAACTATGCAACAAAATCATTTCCCAAACACTGCAACAGCCAGTCAACATGCTCACAGGCTTACATTATGGGGCACAGAAAAAAAGCATTGGGAAGTGCTTTAAGTTAGCTGTGGAAACAGTGGTCCTTTCAGAATTAATGAAAATTATGAGAACAATGGAAGTTAAATAAAAGACCATTGAGGCCTCAAGAGCTGCTAAGTGGAGGCAAAAAAAAAAAAAAATAAGGAAAAAAAACACCTCACGCCCCACTTTTAAGTGAACCAAGCCCTTTTTAGAAAGAGCTTATTAGTAGAATATCTCATACAAGAAAATTATAAATACGGGTATCCCAGAATTACAAGTTGATATGGAATACACCTGGGTGCTTTTCTACTTTCACAGTCAGAATTTAGAAATGAGAAGGCAAACCCCAGAGATTTTATAGTATATAATACAAGGTGAGAAATGTAGCTGGGCACTTCAAGGTAATAGTAATCAAACAAATTCCAGACTAAAAAGCTCAATGAAATGGGCCCGTATAGGAGGGGAAAAGTAATTCACATGTGTAGCCTGAAACTGCAAAGCCACTGAGCCTAAGAAGCATCTGACAATGTCGAGAATCTTGGCCTGGTTACACAGGTTTACAGGGCTGTGTTTGCCTGTTCAGTTCTGCGAGCACAACTGAGTTCCTATGCTTTAGACACCCTGCGAGGGGCCCCTGGGGATAAGGAGATGAGCCAGGCAGCTCCTGCCTCCAAATTTGAGTATTGGAGAACACGGTGCATATATAAGTTTATCTACCAAAAGACACACAGTGGTGAGGACAGTATTGGTTCATCATGAGGTTTTGAGGCAGTATACAGCACTTGTCACTAGAATATAGTTCCAGGTTTTGGATAATTCTAGAGTTAGAAAGGTCTTGGGATTTGGTGCAAATCCTTCTCTGAGCAGGCTATTCATCTCTGAGTAAAGAATTTCACACTCTGGGGGTTGAGAGACTGTTAAATTTATGCCAAAAACAGCTGGACTCTATGATTTCTATTTGTTCTTCATAAATGAACTTCTTGGTGGTCAACTTTTAAAGAATGAATTATAAGATTTTAGGAGCTGGCAGCTGGGGGACAAACATTTACTAAAATCAGAAGAAGCCTGAGAGCAGAAGCATAAGAAGCATGAGCTGGGACCACCAATCCACCCTGTAAGCAAAACATGAGCTACCTTGGGATCTCAGGAACAAAACAAAAAAATTTTTAAATGGGCTGGGTGCAATGGCTCATGCCTGTATTCCCAGCACTCTGGGAGGCTGAGACAGGAGCACTGCTTGAGCTCAGGAGTTTGAGACCAGTCTGAGCAAGAGATAGACCCTCTGCCTACTAAAAATAGAAAATTAGCTGGGCATGGTGGTAGATGCCTGTAGTCCCAGATGCTTGGGAGGCTGAGACAGGGGGATCACTTGAACCCAGAAATTTTGGAGGGTGCCGTGAGCTAGGCTGACACCAAGGCACTCTAGCCTGGGCAAAGGAGTGAGACTGTCTCAAAAAAAGAAAAGAGAGGGATATAAACTTCTAAAATGTATAAAAATTAAAACAAAATATAACATGCATTATAAAATTATTTAGAGTAACAGAGAAGGCACCAATAACATTAAATTAAAGTAAAGATATCTTGCCCTTTTAACAAATTTCAAGTGTCATAATATGCAGAATAGGAAGACAAGTAGCGTCTACAGCATATCACCCTGAACGCCTGATCTCATCTATTTTAAAAATAAGTCCAAATATACATAATTCCCTATATTTGTCTTTAACTTGATATTAAAGGAAAATTTATTGTTTTTCACATTCAGGAAAGGTTGTATTAGAGAAGAGAGGGAAAGAAACTGGCAGAATTGCAGAAAAGAAAAGTTGAGATGCTTGGAATGAAGAGGCCATATTCCAAACTCCTTATTCCAAGAGAAGAATTACTGAGCAGTGCACTTACCCAGCCAGCCAGATGCAATCCATCCAAACACACAGACATGCATCGGACCACATGTGACCATTCCTGCTAACATCACAGGGACAGAATAAGAGTTCCGCGGATCATAAGGATGACGGAGACACCGTGTCTTGTTGCTTCAGTGGAAAGCAAAACTTAGATTTTTATAAGAGAAGAAGGGAAGCTTCACCGTGGTATGGGGCTCAGTGCCACAAGGACCATGAAAGAAGGACGAGCATGTGGCGTGCTGGTTAGGGACAAAAGCCTCCATTTTCAAACTTACTAGCCACAAAATTGTAGAGAATTTCACCGCTTCTTTTTTTTTTTTTTTGCAGTTTTTAGCCGGGGCTGGGTTTGAACCTACCACCTCCGACATATGGGGCCAGCATCCTACTCCTTTGAGCAACAGGTGCCACCCTTTCACCTCTTCGAAGTATCCATGCATTTATAGGAAAAAAACAAATTCACAGTGTTATGTGAGAAGGCAATACAGTAAAAATGAAAAATTACAGGGCCTGGCATATACTCATGTTCAATATGTAAAAGAACACGAGCAGGAGCAATTTTAACAAGTAGTAGAAATTTGGTCATCACAGAATAAGATGTGTGTGGAACCCCCGGGAAGGGTTTGATTGATTGTTGCTGATCTTGACTTTTTGGAGAAAGTTGTTCAAATATGATAGAATTTTGAAAGAAAACAAAAGCACGTGGGGTGGCATGTAGAGAAGAGGCCAAGATGTGTGAGCTGCAGAGTAGGAAAACAAGTCCGAGTTGATGCCAGTGTCCCCGGAGAATCAGACAGACAGGCAGGACTAGTCCCGCCAGGACAGTCATCACCAGGCTCACCTGGTGATGTGATTCACAGCACTGAGAACGAAAGGGGTCTGAAGAGAGGCCCTCAGACACTCTTCTTCTTCCTGCCTCATGCACATTTATTAGCCCAGCAAACCTAGGACTCGCCATCACCCTAACCCTCAGGCATCTATCAGTTTATCACACCTATGAAGATGACTTCTTTATACCTTTGCCTCCTAGTCTATAACTGACCCGGTGTCTGTTCCCATCAAATTAAAGGGAAGTCCATTTTAGCTCTCGCCAAAAGTCAGAAGACAAAATAACAATGTCCTTAGTAAGCTGACACGGAGGCATGGGACACAGTGAAAACATTAATGAGGAAGTCAACAGGTGGCTCCCCCATTCCTGCTGGGAGGGGTTCTCTTCTGCATGCCATTCGTAAGCCCTGCAATCACTAAAGAATGATGAGCCAAAGAAAGCCAGTACAGTCCGTCCTTGATTAATTGCAAGGATGCACTCTCCTTCAAAGGCAATAAAATTTCAAGCACTGCTATGGAGATTAGCATAGCACCAAGGGCTTCATTCATTGTTTTCCCAGAGAAGCTTTCTAATGGTCTGGTTGTTGCCCTTTCTAGGGAAAGGGCACCCAAAGATCCATGGCCACAGCTCAACCATTTGTGCAGGTGACATCTGATACTCCCTACCAAAGACTGAAGTGCCCATCACCTTCCACAAGCTAAACAGGTGGCCTGGGCTTCTGAACTGAGATGCCAATCGACTAGTAAAGGGTTTACTGGGAGCAGGAGATGACTAGGAAGGAAAGAGAAGGACTGACTAAATCAGAGTTTGAAATAGTCTCTGGTAGTATTAATAAAGCAAATGTGCAAATGTCATCTAAGAAGCAAGTGGAGAAAAGACAACAATTTTTTAAAGGTGGGTCAGGAGCAGAAAACAGAGATAGAAGAGCTGGAACTCCTTTTACCGCCTCTTCTCTCTCAGCTCCCAGAAGTCTAATGTTCTCTTGTTAGTTACAAGTCACTGTTTCATGGGTCTGAATGCGCTACTCACATTGATTGGTGAGAGGGTGAAAACTCCTCAGCTGAAGAGTATGGCACCATTTATACTGCCCCTGAATTTTAATGTGTGAGTGTACACACACACATACACACGAGATGCTGAGCCCACATAAACTTTCAAACTCCGTTGGATGTAAACTAAATATATTACTATTAAAACCCCTGAAACTAGGTGCCAATCAAATTTTCTGTATGCTTCAACAAACAGATCTCAAAACATCCTCCAGACAGCTTTATCCTATAGCAGCCTAAGGGAAGGAAAATGGCCAGCGAAGCTAAAAAATAAAAAAATCCAGGCATTTTATTATGATCACTTTGAATGCTTTCTGGTTGGATTGCTGCTTGGCAGCATTTGGGGGCACCTGTCTAAGGGCAAGAGGGAGGCACCATTGGGTGGGAGACACATCTTTACAAGAAAATGGTTGGAAGTGGAGAATAACACTGTACCAGGGCACTGAGCTAAGACAGAAGAGGACAGATTTTTAGTTTGGGCTCTAACCCTATTTCACTGGGTAACCAAAGCAACATAACCACTATGAGGTCCAATCTGTTTGGTCCTAAACTTCAAGGTTGGTCACTCTCTATGATTTCCAGGGACTCCTTAACCTTCGACAGTTCATAGTCTATGATAACCACACGTGGATCTGTGAGCTACCTTTTTTCAACACAACACTGAACTATCAATCTCCTCTATTACATTTAACTTTCCCACTCTAGGCACCAAACTCTGAAACCCCAGCACTTACCCTCTCCTCCAGGTTGCTTGTATGGGTTATATTTGGGTTTTGGAGCAACCACTGGTGCAAACTTCTTGGGTGGCTGTTGCGTAGACACTGAAATGCTGGGAGTCCCAAAGGAATGGGTTGTCTCCATCCGTGCAGGCACGTGGCCGAGGGGCTCACTCATGCTTTTGGGTGGCAGCCAAGATGGGTGAGACATTGTTGGAATCTGCAATTAAAAAGAAAAACACTATTTTTGCAGAAGTACATAAATGAAGGCGGCCACTTCACTTTGTTATTATTTCATCTTAATCTGGAAAGAAGGGTAAAGGAAGACAGAAGAAGAATGAAAGAAAATGGAAGAAGGAAAAAAAAGAAGAAGGGGAAAAAGATTCACGAGGGGAGGAGAAGGTGAAAGGGAAAGAAAATGAAGAAAGAGAAAGGGGAGAAGGGGAAGAGAAGAGGAGAAAGGGGGGAATCTTGGTGAAACAGAAGCATAGGAAGAAAAGATGAACATATGAATGAGAAATAGTTCTTAACTTGAAGAAATATCTATGGTAGAAGGCTAAATAAAAGCTTCCATTTTATTAATATTCTATTAAATCCAATTAAATCATTCCTAAACAAGGTGTTAAGTTATCTAAATGAGGTTTAAAAACCCAAAAATGTTGCTGGGATGCAGAAAAAGATAAGCTCACTTCTTCATGGGAGCATCACTAACAAGACTTCATTGCTGAAGTGATGCACAGACTGGGTGGGCCTTGAGTACTAAGCAGGGTTGGGTATGAACATGGTTAACTGACTTGGGTGCTGACTGGACTGCGGCTTGGCAGCATTTAGCAGGCAGGAAAGTATTCTGCACTCATGCTTAGTGTGACTGGAAACTGAAATATGGTATGGAGCCAAAGCACAGACAGCTCAGCATGTCTATAACTTGAGGAAGTTAAATTTAGGCTGCAGGCATTAAAAAACTACCCAGAATTTATTTCAGCAACAGGGGCATGACAGGTAAATGACCCAACTGCAGGCACAGCTCTGCTCCCCACCAATGGGCACTCGGAAATGGGGAAGGGGAGGACAATGGTTGCCACAGAGTCTGAGACAGTGACTGACATTTAGGACTAGAGAACAGAGTGTGCAATGCCTGTCATGTGTAGGTGATCCTGCACGACAAACCAATGCCCACCCAGGGCTGTGCGGAGCTGACACCATCTTGGTTCCGGAGGGGGTCAGCCAGCACAGCCGGATGCTGCTCTGATCGGAAGGAAAATGCTGTCTGTCTCCTCCGTCAGGGTGAGCAAATCACCCCTCCAGGCAGCCTGCCTGCTGCGGACGACCCTCACAGACTGCCACAGAGGAGGGCTCTCCAAGTCTGATTGCAAGAGCCCTCTAGGCCAGGGAGGCCCGGAAGGCACCCTGCACTCACTCCCAGCCCCAAATCCACCTAGTAATTTATTAATTGAACTGAATTAATTAAGAGGGCTACATGATTACCTGCAGATGTCTACAAAGACAAAGAGCACCAGAAATGCAGCAAAAGGTCTCAGCACACAGCAGAGCAATAGCAAGGCAGGGTGGAGGGGGAGAGCTGGGAGACGGTGCCCCAGGGGTCAAAATCAGTCCATGCCGACACATGGCATGGCCCCTAATAGCACCTCCTTTAGTGCTCAGATATTTACACTTTTTAAAATTAAAATTAAAACAAAAGGGTGGCACCTCTGGCTCAGCGAGTAGGGCGCCGGCCCCATATACTGAGGGTGGCAGGTTCAAATCTGGCCCTGGTCAAACTGCAACAAAAAAATATCCGGGCGTTGTGGTGGGTGCCTGTAGTCCCCGCTACTCGGGAGGGTGAGGCAAGAGGATCACCTAAACCCAGGAGTTGGAGGTTGCTGTGAGCTATGATGCCACAGCACTCTACCGAGGGCAACAAAGTAAGACTCTGTCTCAAAAAAAAAAAAAAAAATTAAAACAAAACAGGCCTCCTTAAATTGCAGAGTTTTTATGACAACTGATAAGACAAAATTAAAGTTCTTTATATACTTGAAAGTGTATATATTGTGCAGAGTGAGAAGAAAGGCACGCCTCCATTCTCATAGGAAGTCACTGGGAATTACACGACCATCTCTCACGGAGGGAAGCAGTTGAGGTGTAATTTTCTCAACAGAAGAGGACAACATGAAATAGTGAGGAAGACTGATGATGAAGACTCCTAGTTGGGGATCAGAACACATGTTACGGACGCCAGTGACGCCATCAGCTTCTCACTGTGGTTACAGGGACCTTCTTATCCTTGTTGTCCCCTTTACATAAGCATGTGTACCTTTTAACTTTCACACACACACACACACACACACACACACACACATTCACTAAACTGTGAGTTCCTTAAAAGTGGAGGGACTATATTTTACACGTCTCTAGCCTAGCACGAAAACGGTATAGAAAAATAACCCCTGAATGTCTACTTTGCTCCTGTTTCTCAAATCTGGCTGAATATTTGGAATCACTCGAGAACATTTTTTCCTAAATACCAAAAGCAAGCCCATCCTTTAGGGTTGCAAAATACCCATTTTAGTTTTTTGTTCTGTCTGTTTTTAATGGCTTGGTCTGCTACTAAAAAATGGAGACAAAAGTGACTGTTTTGCTTTCAACGTGACGAAAGTGAATGTGAATGTAGACTAAGTGCGGCCAAATTAAGGACTGAGGCTGTCAATGCTCGGAGCACATTTGTAGTGTAAATTTTAATTGTACATTTTCAATATGGGTTAATACTGTCCTCATAACTTATCTGTAAATCTAAAGTGATTCAAAATTAGAAACTTTAAAAAACTGGCTAATATAAAATACAGCGATTTCTAAAGAAAAGATGCACATTTCCAGAGTAATCCCAAGTTACTGATGGTGGCACTTTGGCCCTTTCGGATATGGCATAAATAAGAGGAAGAGGCAACCTCTGGGATCGTATAAAAATGAAAAACTTAAGCATCAATGTGCAAATCATTGATTCCATCATCACTGCAGTTATCCCTAGCATCATAAATTGTCAGATACTAACTTCGGAAAAGCAGCTCCAGCTCCACCTCCTGGGAGGGTCATCCTCTGGCCAATCACTATTTAACTGTTTGCAGATGACCTTTTTTAACATCTTCTCTTTTCATTCTTTTGTTTGCCAACAGAGACTTGTGACACCAACCCCAGGATTTACAATGAACTTTCATGATCTTGAATCCTTGCTCATGATGTTCCCATCAGTGACAGCACCATTTCTCTCCCCGCACTTTCTACCAAGCCCTACCCTATATTCTTATATTGCCCAACCTTGAATGTCTCTTGACTTGGTGACCATTTCCTGGATTATCTCCAAGAATAGTTTAATTCCATTTTGAGGATGTTATAGCACTTTTCTTATAACACTCGACATGGAAGCTATTTATTCAACACAAATATGCCCCAATAAACTTGAAGCGCCTGGGTAGTCTTCAATACCAGCACAATGCCTAGCCAAGAAACCCTCAAAAAGTATCATGTAGGAATGGGTGAATGAATGAATGCCATTCTCCCTTAGCCATACCTTTCTAGAATGTCCACTGCATTCACTGATATAATCATCTCCTTTTACCTCCCTTAATTTGGTGATTCAAAGAATCAGATTTCCAGGTATGGAACCATCTTTGCATTCCTAAAATAGCCTACTCCATCATAGTCATAGTATTTTGGTGTACTAATGCATTAACTATGCTATTCTATTTAGAATTTTCGTACATATAATCCTAAGTAAGATCATCATCACAGGTTTTTTTTTATTCTGCTTATTTTTTTTTTTTTGTCATTGTGATGTTTATGATATGAGGGTTCTACAACATTTCCTACTGCCTAGGTTACAGTTGCCTTGTTTATAGTTAGCAAAGCTGACACTGGAATTATCTAATTTCAAAGGTGTAAGAAAATTTAGTGTCATGTCATCTAAATAGAGTATTTTCTTTTAACAGACATTAATCATATTTCCAATAACTTCCATTACAATTGTGGTAGTTTTCTACTTCTTACGAAGCCATTTTGTAGCATTTATATTCTGCTGGCAATTGATCCAGTTCCTCTAGGTTTGATCTTTGCTCCCTTTCAACCAAGTTATCTCTTAGTTAAAAATAATGTCTTATGCATCAGTTACATCCCGAGCATTACTTCCTACGGGTCCATAAAGACATAAACCATGTACTCTCTTCTCCAGTTCAAGCTATGTACCCTTTCACTATCCTTCACAACAGCTAGCATATTTCTGTCACATATGTAGCATGTTGTTAATTCTGCCAAAGTTCTTACCTGAATCCAACACCACACTCCTGAATCCTTGAGAACAAAAAACACCTATCATTTTATAATCTTAGGGCCTAGTACACAACAGGCACTCAGTAAAAATATGTGTTAATTTAATAAATGAGAGAATACATTTATTCACCTGGTCCTGGAGCTCCAGATGAATCAAATTCTCTTCTTTACTCAAGGAGCATAAGCCTATCTAAGAAAGAAATACCTACACATGTGGAAAGAGACAGCAAACACAGAAAGCATATGGAAAATACAGGAGTATGTCACCAGGGCTCATGTGAGGCTGGCAAAAGAAGCCTTTCACCAGGAAGACTTCAAAAGCTGAGTAACTCCGAAAGAAAACTGAAGTGAAAAGGGCAATGAGTGAAAACACTACTGTGAGCTCAGGGGTGAAGCAAGGCTCTTCTCTGTGGGAGGGAGAAGACCAGGTGTACTGAAAAGAGGGATTCTGGGAGACAAGCTAAGAGGCAGGTTTAACAGATAAACTCAGTTCTGCTTTTTAAAGATATTATATGGAAAGAAATTTTATCCTTTTTTTTTGAGACAGAGCCTCAAGCTGTCACCCTGGGTAGAGTGCTATGGCATCACAGCTCACAGCAACCTCCAATTCCTGGGCTCAAGCGAGTCTCCTGCCTCCACCTCCCAAGTAGTTGGGACTACAGGCACCCGCCA